>CM035124.1:23670221-23935908 GCA_020205555.1 Panax stipuleanatus
TAGCTGTCTTGATACAAATTCTTACCACAAATGAGAAGACCTCAAATTTTTATAACCGAGATTCATAAAATATTTCTTCGAATTAAGCATAGAGCAAAGTGAATAAATTGGTCAACAAGTATACAAGTGGACAAGTACCAGATCATTAGTGGAGTGGCTGCTGCCATTGCTGGAAGCAAACCTCCAAGCTAGTGTAGCAGCCAGCTTTGCTGAAGTTGTGAGATCTTCAGATCTACCTCCAAGACACAGTCAAAAAGCTATAAATAAATAAAACTACCTGCGAAATCACCACCAAAATCCCAAAGTAAAATTATTTAGACGAATAGAACCTGATTAACTTCTAATTGTAGAATTGTAAAGATTCCCAATTAAGCCCAGTACGTGAAAAACAAAGTAAAAAGAAACCCAGATCAAATTGTAATATAAAAAATGCCAAGCAGCTCAAATTGGATGGCAATGACTTCAAAACATCTATCAAACCAATTTATGAATTAGAACTACACGCTATTAACAAAAAAATCCCCATTTGCCCAAAACCCTTGCAAAATACTGAACAACACGGATTCACTCAATCAACATAGAATCCAAGAAATTTAAAATGTAATTCAACCAAACTTCAAAAAATAAATGGCAGATCAACATGGGTTTGAATCAAAATTCAAACTTTTTACAAATGGCATGTCCAATTGAGCTGAATTTAGTAATTGAAAGTAGGGAGAAAGAGGAAGATTACATGTCATTACATTTCTAGAAAAAAAAAGTAAAAAAAAAAAGCTCAATTAAAGCAAGAAGATCTACCGAAGGTATAGAAATTTGTTGAAGCTATAGATTCTTCGGGAGTAATAAAAGCTATAGATAGATTCATAGACGTGTAGAGTAATAAATGATGATAGATCACCTTTGAGAGAGACTGGATTGGAGGAGATCTTGTCAAAGCAATTCGTAGCAGAAAAGTGAAAGAAGATGAAGGAACAGAGAGAGTGAAAGATAATTAGAGAGAGGGACAGATGTGGATGACAGAAGAGAAGACGACCGACAGCGAGCGTTAGAGTGGCGGGCCTGGCGGCTTCAGAGGCTTGAGTGATGGCGGCTTCAGAGGCTTGAGTGAGTGGCTTCGACTTAGGGGCTGGTTGATTAGCAAGACCTGACAATTTAGGCCCAAGCCCGCGGGTCGGCCTGGTCAATAAAAAAATACAGGTTATTTTAGCCCGGCCTGTGGCTCGTAACTTATTTTTTTTAAAATAAAATGTTGCTACTTATGAGCTATAAGACTTGAACACAAATTTGTAAGTAAATAAATAAGAGTTCAAATCAACTGACTTACAATAATTGTTTGTTTTTAATGCAATCTTCATTATATTGTTTCTTTATTTTTATTCAAATTTTAATATTCTTACAAAATAAAACCTAAATCGTGCCTAATTTATAATATTTATGAGCATTACCATTTTTTTAAAAAATTTGTTCGAGATAAAATATAATATTTATGAATGTAGTGGTTACCATGCATGTAGACTTGGGGTCATTTGAAATGATCCAACATGGAAAAAAATCATGTTCGCGGTTTTGCACGGCATGGAAAAATGAGCACCCTGTAGAAAACTGAGTATCACGGCAAATTATTTGTTTCATTTAGAATGATAAAATTGTGATGATTGAATAACTCACCGGATTTCATAAATTCCATTCATTAGAAAACTCTAGAAATCCATTCATACATATTTTTCTTTATTTTAATTGATTGAGATCTGTAGTTCATGGAGGTAAACAGAATTGACTCTTAAAAGTATATATATTTGTTTTTTTTATTTTTTTAAAAGAACTGATATTCTAGATGACATGCAGTATCATCTAATCATGTTTCTAATTTCTTAATCTCAAAATTAAGTCTGCAACTTTGTATAGAATATATAGACATGATTCTCCTGCAAATTAATTAATTAATTAATCGTGTCTGTTTGTATTATTGTTTATTACTATTTATTTTATTATTTTTAATATTTATTATTATTACTATTTCTTTTTGCTGATCACTGTTAAATTGGTTGTATGTATTATCTATATATATATATATACAATAAATTTCAAAGCAATTTTTTTAAAAAAACAATTGGGTTTGAAAAGAGAAAAAAAAGGAAAAAATTTGGAACAAAAAATTTAGAAAATTATTTTTAAAAATGGCCGTTTTATAAATATATCTTTAATTTTGAAAAAAGAGAGTATTTATTTGAATTTGTAATTATGTAATATATGGAACCAAACAAACGAAATAGAACCAACTCCAAACTTGACCAAAAATAAAGCAAGCCAAGCCAAGTGGATCGGAAGCCGTCTTTAACCACACATTTCTAAATAAATAAAAAATAAGTTATAAATAAATCTCTACAAATACATCTCTTTATTGAAATGTTATTTTTGTTTGGAAAAATATTAATTCTCCATTGATATATATATATATATATATATATATATATATATGGAAAAAATATAAGTACACAGCTGTGTAGTGCACAGTAGACTATAGCGATGATTTTTCAGGACTATAACGATGGTTTGTCTGTCGCTATAGACAGAATATCTATGGCGACAGACAAACCGTTGCTATAGCCCTAGAAAACCGTTGCTATAGCTTACTGTGTAGCTACACAACTGTGTAGCTACATATAATCCTATATATATATATACGGTCAGATCTTAAGATTATTATTTATTCAACATATTTTGTTTACCCATTTTAGCGACGGATCGAACGACAGTTCGGTTCGTCGTTATATATACAATCGTCGTTTTAATTTTTAGCGACGAACAACATATAGCAACGGATAACATATAGACGACGGTTGTATATATAACGACGGACCGAATCGTCGTCCAATCCGTCGCTAAAAAGAGATAAACAAGATATGTTGAATAAATAATAAATTTAAAATCCGGACGAATATATATATATATTCTTCGGCAAACCACATGCAGTTGATGGTGTATCATTTGTCTTATTAATTGTCTATTCAGCATTTATTTATTTTATTCTTATATAATACTAATTGTAGTAACATACAATATTCCCCATCCCCCATACGAGGGGGGGAAATGTTCCCCTAAGCTTGGCCCCAGATTAGTTAATTAAGTAGCTTGCCTTTGTTACTTTAACATCACCCGCCCTCTTGAAAAAGCAACGCCAACAACCAACCAACCAACCAACCAACCAACCATCTGTTTACTCGTAATTCATAAATGCAAAAAACAACACAAAATCCCAACAACTCTAATAAAAGCTTCTCCAAGGATCGGCTTGTCTACCACCAGTCGCCCTAAATTTAAGCACAAATACTATTACCCCTTCCCCACAATAATCTCTATGCCCCATGCCCAAATGATATTAATTGTTTTTTTTTATTCAAATATATTATATATATATATATGTTGTAAAATATTATTATTATAAAGAACAATGATGATTAGAAGAAGAGAGAAAATATTCTTATTTCATATATAAGTTGTACCACTTTGTGTGTATCTCATGCTCCTATATATAGACACATGCACATAAACACTTGGAGGTTACAAAACTTAAAAGATCATAATCAACACTTAAAAGACATGGGGGTTTCAAATATTAAAGGACATAGGAGTTACAAAGATTAAAGGGCATGGTAATAAAGAAGGGAGGAATGAACCTAGACATCCATATATGTTATAATTTTATAACACTCCCCCTTGGATGTCTATTGTACAACAATACGCATTGAAAGCTGCCTCATTAAAAACCTTACCAGGAAAAACTCAATGGGAAAAAACCTTGGTTAAGGAAAAAAGAGTGCAGCGCGTATTTGCTCCCCCTCATGAATGTATCCTTAAGTCCTTCAGCTGTCGCATTCCAATATTGCGACGCAATCCTTCAAACGTTGTAGTTGGTAATGCTTTGGTGAACAAATCTGCTAGATTGTCTTTTGATCGAATTTGTTGAACATCAATGTCACCACACTTATCAAGGTCATGTGTGAAAAAGAATTTCGGTGAGATGTGCTTTGTTCTATCTCCTTTGATGTATCCTCCTTTTAATTGAGCTATACATGCAGCATTGTCTTTATACAAAATGGTTGGAGTTCCTTTGCTAGAGGATAAACCACATGTTTCACGAATATGTTGAGTCATTGATCTTAACCATACACATTCTCGACTTGCTTCATGGATTGCAAGTATTTCAGCATGATTAGATGAAGTGGCAACTAGAGTTTGCTTTGTAGATCTCCATGATATAGCCGTATCACCACACATAAAGAGATAACCTGTTTGAGATCGACCTTTATGTGGATCAGATAAATATCCTGCATCAGCATATCCAACTAATTTATGATTATCATTATTTGAATAAAATAAGCCCATATCTATAGTTCCTCGTAGGTAACGAAAAATATGTTTAACCCCATTCCAATGTCTCCGGGTAGGAGAAGAGCTATATCTTGCTAACAAATTTACAGAGAATGATATATCAGGTCGTGTATTATTAGCAAGATACATTAATGCACCAATTGCACTGAGGTATGGTACTTCAGGACCAAGTATTTCTTCATTATCCTCACGGGGTCTAAAAGGGTCCTTTTTCACATCAAGTGATCTAACAACCATTGGGGTACTCAATGGATGTGCTTTATTCATATAAAATCTTTTAAGAACCTTCTCTGTGTAAGTTGACTGATGAATGAGAATTCCATCTTCTAAATGCTCGATCTGCAGGCCGAGACAAAATTTTATTTTTCCTAAATCTTTCATCTCAAATTCTTTCTTTAAATAATTCATTGTCTTTGGTATCTCTACATGATTTCCAATAATATTTAAATCATCAACATACACAGCAATGATAACAAAACCAGATTCTGACTTCTTTATAAAAACACATGGACATATAGGGTTATTATTATACCCTTCTTTCAATAAATATTCACTAAGACGATTGTACCACATGCGTCCTGATTGCTTTAACCCATATAGGGACCTCTGCAACTTTATTGAGTAAATTTCCAGAGGATTTAACTTATATGCTTCAGGCATTTTAAATCCTTCACGGATTTTCATATAAACATCATTATCAATTGACCCATATAAATAGGCTGTAACAACATCCATTAGACACATATCTAATTTTTCATGAGTTGCTAGGCTAATAAGATACCGCAATGTAATTGCATCTACCACAGGAGAATATGTTTCATCGTAATCAATGCCAGGTCTTTGTGAAAACCCTTGTGCCACAAGTCGTGCCTTATATCTTACGATTTCATTTTTCTCATTTCTTTTTCGCACGAAGATCCATTTGTATCCAACTGGCTTTACATCTTCGGGTGTTTGGACTACAGGTCCAAAAACTTCACGTTTTGCAAGTGAATTTAATTCTGCCTGGATTGCTTCTTTCCATTTTGGCCAATCATTTCTGTGTCTACATTCTTCCACAGAATTAGGCTCAAAATCCTCATTTTCATTAATGATATCAAGCGATATATTATATGAAAAAATGTTGTCAACAACTATCTCACTTCGGTTCTATTTTTTCTTTGTAGAGACATAACATATCGAGATCTCATCATTTTTATTGTTTTCAGGTACCTGAACCTCTTCTGGGGTTTTATGATTAGCTATGTCTATATCCTCGTGAATATTTTCCTCCTCCATAATGCCAACTTGTTTATTTACTTCTTTTCTTTTCCGAAGATTTTTGTCTTTCGAACCGATTGGTCTACCACGCTTCTGGCGTGCCTTAGACTCATTTGCTATAATTTTTTCGGATTATCCTATAGGGACTTCAATCCGAGCTGGAGCATTTACAGCTGGTATATGAGATTTGGTTACTCCTTTTGAGTCAGTGAATGCATTCGGTAGCTGATTTGCTATATCTTGCAAACTAAGTATCTTTTGAACTTCTTGTTCACATTGTTTTGTACGAGGATCAAAATTCAATAATGACAATGCATTCCATGTAATATCTTTATCCAGCTGTTTAATTTCTCCCCCTAATGCTGGGAACATAGTCTCATCAAAATGACAGTCGGCAAATCGTGCCGTAAATAAATCACCTGTCAAGGGTTCAAGATATTTAATTATTGATGGGGATTCAAACCCAATATATATTCCCAGCCTCCTTTGAGGACCCATCTTTGTACGTTGTGGAGGATAAATTGGAACATATACCGCACAACCAAATATTCTTAGATGGGAAATATCTGGCTCATGACCAAAAACCAATTGTAATGGGGAGAATTTATGATATGATGTTGGCCTAATGCGAATAAGTGCTGCTGCATGTAAAATAGCGTGCCCCCAAACAGAGACAGGAAGTTTTGTTCTCATGAGCAATGGTCTTGCAATTAACTGGAGGCGTTTAATAAATGATTCAGCAAGACCATTCTGAGTATGAACATGGGCAACAGGATGTTCATTATTTATCCCAAGTGACATGCAATAATCATTAAATGTTTGGGATGTAAATTCACCAGCATTGTCAAGACGAATAGTCTTGATTGTGTGATCCGAAAATTGTGCTCGTAATCTAATAATTTGAGCAAGTAATCTCGCAAACGCCAGGTTGCGAGTTGATAATAAGCACACATGTGACCATCTTGTAGATGCATCTATTAAAACCATAAAATATCTAAATGGCCCACTTGGTGGGTGAATAGGCCCACAAATATCTCCTTGAATACGTTCTAGAAATCTTGGGGATTCAGTCCCAATTTTAGCCGGTGATGGTCTAATGACCAATTTGCCTTGATAACAAGCAGCACACGAAAATTTCTTAAATTGAAGAATCTTCTGGTTCTTTAATGGATGACCATGTGAATTCTCAATAATTCTTCGCATCATTATTGATCCAGGATGACCCAACCGGTCATGCCAAGTAATAAAATTATTTGGTTCATTGAACTTCTGGTTCATTATTGCATTTACTTCAATTGTACTACTACTTGTATAGTACAAGCCTGAAGATAAAACGGGTAATTTTTCCAATATTTATTTTTCAGTAGAGACATTTGATATGATGTAAAGATATTCTATACCATTTTCATTGGCTGTCTCAATATGGTACCCGTTAAGTCGTATATCTTTAAAACTTAGCAGGTTCCTCCTTGATTTAGTGGAAAATAAAGCATTATCAATAAAAAATTTTGTTCCACTAGGAAGCATTATATTGGCTCTTCCAGAGCCTTCAATCAAATCTGCTGAACCTGATATTGTATTTACTTTTGCTTTCATCATTCTTAGATTTGAAAAATATTGCTTATATCTGAGAATGGTATGTGTCGTTGCACTGTCTGCTAAGCATATATCTCCACCATTGATATTAGGCTCATTTATAGCATGGCGCAAATCCATATTTTCTTCATAAAAAGGAATAAATATATAATAAGTTTATAATAAGACATAATATTATATATATTTAATAACACAATTCTTTACGAAATAAAGAAAACAAAATACAATAAGCTAACATGAAAGGAATAAAGAAAGCACACTTAAAAGGACTAACATAATTCTGAACTAATTATTTTCATTACAAGAAATATTAACTTGCTCATTATTTTGCTCAAAGAAATCTGCAACGTCAAGGTGTGTCATATCCATAGGATCAAAATAGATATCATCGTTATCTTGATGTGGATGAGAAAAATTTATTTCTATGTTCTTCTCCTTTCCTTTCAATGAGGACTGGTATAAATCAACAAGATGTTTGGCTGTACGACAGGTACGAGACCAATGTCCTTTCATTCCACACCGATAACAAATATTTTCTTCCTTCTTGGTATCTCTGTTATTTATATTCTTCCCATGTTTTTCCTCATTCTTTGAATGTTTGATATCATGGTTGTGGTAATTAAACCTTCCTCGCCCGTGGCCACGACCACGACCTCTATTACGATCACGACCACGACCACGACCGCGACCATAATAATTATTATATCGTGTAACATTCACTTCAGGGAATGGAGCTGAACCAGTCGGTCGTGATTCATGATTTTTCATCAAAAGCTCATTATTTTGTTCAGCCACAAGTAGACATGAAATCAGTTCAGAATATTTCTTAAAACCTCGTTCTCTATATTGCTGCTGCAGGAGCACATTCGAGGCATGAAAAGTAGAAAATGTTTTTTCTAACATATCTCCATCAGTGATATTATCTCCACACAATTTCAATTTAGAACTGATTTTAAACATTGCAGAATTATATTCACTTACTGATTTCAAATCCTGCAATCGTAAATGTATCCAATCATAACGAGCTTTTGGGAGAATAACTGTCTTTTGATGGTCATATCTTTCTTTCAAATTTTTCCAAAGAATAAGAGGATCTTTTATTGTGAGATATTCTAATTTCAACTCCTCATGGAGATGATGGCGTAAGAAAATCATGGCCTTTGCCTTGTTTTGACTAGGTGTTTCATTACCATCTTTAATGGTGTCTCCAAGACCCATTGCATCCAAATGAATTTCGGCATCAAGGATCCATGACAAATAATTCTTACCCGTAATATCAAGTGCCACGAACTCAAGTTTGGCAAGATTTGTCATTGTAACTTCATATAAAAAAATATCAAAAGTTATTAGAAATTTAGTTTATTATAATAAATATTGAATAAACATTCGTTAAAATTCATTACATAAAACGTAATTGTAACGTAAAACATTTACTGCTATCAATATGAAGAGATTTTGGCTAATGATTTTTTTTTTTTTCATAACATATATACTCGACCAATAATCAAATGTGATAAGAGATAGGGCCCATCCCAAACATATACACAACCAGTAAGAAAAAAAATGTCACGCAGTAGAAGATTTTCAATATGTGCCTAGTTATCTTCATGTATACATATAAGATAGTTACTTTACATGAAGATAAAAGATAATCAATATGTTGTTTCATGCAATATATAATATATTCAACCTGCTAAATAATGAGTGTGCATGGCAAGTTCCTAAAACATTCAGAGAGACCTTATGGCAATACTATATCAATTATAAATCATCCAACATTAGACAATGAAACAAATAAGTCCTAGATACCTAGATGCTCTTATAGTAATAAATTTTGTAAGCTTGTGGCAATTCAATAAACTTTATGTCAGTACCATGACGATAATGCATTCTTATGAAATAATAAAAATGATGTTGAGATAGCATTGCAGACTATTATAAGAACAAATAATAATGTGAACATTCACTAAAGTTTCCTGGATATAGTTACTAAGTGAAGTATACAGGAACATGTCAGTTCTTTATATGTTATATTGTATATATAAAGAGAGAAAATTATACCTTCTTCTGCTTCAAACAAAATGTGATTATCTTCAAGACAAAAGTGAGTAGCAATTCGTGCTGATAACGTGTTGTAAAATATTATTATTATAAAGAACAATGATGATTAGAAGAAGAGAGAAAATATTCTTATTTCATATATAAGTTGTACCACTTTGTGTGTATCTCATGCTCCTATATATAGACACATGCACATAAACACTTGAGGTTACAAAACTTAAAAGATCATAATCAACACTTAAAAGACATGGGGGGTTCAAATATTAAAGGACATAGGAGTTACAAAGATTAAAGGACATGGTAATAAAGAAGGGAGGAATGAACCTAGACATCCATATATGTTATAATTTTATAACAATATATATATATACAATAATACAAGTTTAAATAAAATAAAATAGTTTGACAAGAATTTTTTTTATCATAGAAATCATCTACTTAAATTAAATTTGTTCATATTATTAAAATATAAATATAATAGTTTCGAGTATAAATGTGATTGAATCATTATTAGATGATATAGTTGCTATTGTTATTAAAACAAAAATATAATATATTAATCGACTCTATGATTCAATTATTAAATAAAGATGAATTACTCTATCCAATAAGAATGTATAAAAAAAAATTCAAAACAACAATAATTTTATAATTCTCCAAAAAGACTTCCCGTCAATTCAACTACGTCAAAAATATAATTCGTAAAGAAACAATTATAAAATCATCTTACCTAAAACTAATTTGGTACCATTGTTAGATAAAAATTTATAACAACTAATATATTTATATATTTTTTTACAATATCACAACTTTATACTTCCTTGGTCCTCCCAGGGTAAAAATTCTTATTATTATTTTAGATAATTCTAAATTAAATGTCTACTTACCTTAAAAATAATTTATTTTTTTACAATAATTTGTCTATGATATTCTTAATATTAATTGTCATATTTTCATTCGCGCCCATTCTGGGATAGGTTCCAATATTTTTGTCTGCAACTCCATTGGGAGGTTTGCATAGATTGTGTACAATCAGCTCTGCTATTTTAGTTCTCAGCTTCCTTGTCCGATGCATGAGAATCTCCTCAGCCACCTCAATTTTCTCTCGGCCAGTGAGGAAGACCAATATATCACCGTCCCAGGTGGTTGAGTCGAATGAATGTGAAGAGCAGTGCCAATTGCTGCATCTAAGTAATCAGTCACTGGAGCTTTTGTGTAGTTTATTTCGACAGCAAACTTCCTTCCGGCCCCCCCGGCCGCCGGAAAAATTAGTATGTAGTATGCGTGCGCTGATAAGAAAAAGCTAAGGAAGGGAAAGAAGAAAAAGAAATTAAAAAAATATATATATAACTTTATAATTAAGTAGCCTACACATAATATAAATACTGACATATTAATAAATTTTTATCCTTTTGCAATTTTAAAATGATCAAAAAAATGAATCTCTAATTTCAAAAGGAAGAAGTACCAATATACCTAGATTTTTTGCTTCTTTTTGACACTTTTGGAGGCAAATTGTCTATAACAAACTTTATTATATAATCTTTCTATTTTGCAAGAGAAAAAAAGAGTCTCATTTATAAATTTTGCAAACACTAACTGCTTTTCATTTTATATATGTATACTTTTTAAAATAATAAAGTGTTCATTCATTAATAATGACATTATATACATGAATATAACTAAGTGATAGGATTTATTTTTTTTGAAACGAGAGGAGTATTTCTGTTATTTAAAAATAATAATTACTTCGTTTTACAAAAAGAACTTTATTTATAAAATTTATTAATATTAAATATGTATTTTTGTTCTATATCTATCTCAAGTGAATAAGTTGTTAGGTTAACATTAACCACACTATATTAAAATATGATGATAATTTATACTCATCACTACAAAAATAATTATTTTTATACTCTTTTTAAAAGGAGTAATGGACGTGTTTGATCTTTTCAATATTTTTCTATTTGTGAAACAAGTAAATAACAGAGAAGGTCTGTATATTGGGAGGTCGGGTAGAAATGGAGGAGAGGAGAGGAGAGAAGAGAGCCACCGCTGCTGTCGCCAGTGCCGGTCGCCGTGCCGCCGGACCCCGGCTAAAGTTCTCTGACTCCGCCGCTACTTCCTGGTATTACAAAAATTGGAGCAGAGTCAAAATAATCACTGAACTTCTTTGCATCGAGAGTGGCACTTGAGATTAGCAACTTGAGATCAGGACGAAATCGGGCAAGATCCTTAACCAAACCAAATTAGATGTCAGTTGAAAGTGTTCTTTCATGGGCCTCATCCACCATAACCACGCTGTAACTCTCAAGATCAGGCTCCCCTAAAAATTCCCTCAGAAACATTCCGTCTGTCATATACTTGATAACTGTCTTTCCTCAAGTGCAATCTTCAAAGCGTATGGAGTAACCAACCTCGTGTCCAAGTTTGACTCCCATTTCTAATTGAGAGACTCGAGAAGAAACGCTCATAGCAGCAACTCTCCGAGGCTGTGTACACCCAATCTTTCCATATTTTGTATACCCAGCCTCGTCGTGAAGATATTGGGGAATCTGAGTAGATTTTCCGGAACCAGTCACCAATGCATCCCGATATGAATAGACAGGTAAGGTTTTTCTATCATCCTGAAGCTTCTCAAATGCTAAGCTTCTTGCCACAGATTTTTCAACAACAAACAAAGTTGCGACTATATGGCTCTTCTTCTTCAATATTAAACCGGTCCTCAAAAACAAATGGCTAGTCTTCTGATTTGTGCAGCCTTCTATCTTTTGAGCCAAATTTCAGAGTTGCATTTGCGAATGGCCGGGTCATTTTATTTGCATCCCTGTAACACTCCGAAGCCACTGCAAATCAACATTCTTGATCATCAGCATCAGGCATCCTGTACCCATCTGTGTCATCAACCCCTTCAGGCCACTTCTTACAAACAAGATCATATATTTGTTTATTTATTCCAACTGAAATATTTTTAAAGAAAAAAGTAATTTAAGTGTACTGTACAATCCTGTTTTGTACGTGTATCTAAATTACACCTAAATTATTTTTTCCTGTAAAAATTTCAATTAGAATAAATACTATACATTTTTTAGGTGGGGATGCAAAAAAAAATAATTTAGACCGGTCGGTACAAACGGTCGCCAGAGAAGGACTCAAAATAAAATATATGAAAGCTAACCTGCTCCTTCTAACGGCGGGATAAAAAATAGTTGAGAGTATTATGGTCGTTAGAAAAAGTTTGTCAGTAGCTAGTGCTTCTAGCCGCAAGAATAAAATTGAGTTTAATCGTTAGATATTTTATAATTAATTTATAAAATATTAAAATTAACAATATTTTTTGGTTAAATTATAGCAGTTAAAATTGTTTATACAAAATTTCATTTTGAATTTTAAGATCTGATAAATTTACTGTCATGACAATTTGATACACAAAAGCATTACTTGTTAGAATTCACCCAATGTTTAATTGATACTCCCTCCCACGAAACTTTTAAGATTATTTTCTTCTTTTTTACGTCCATCCATAAATTTATTAAGCGTCTAGTTGAATAACAATGGCATGATAATGTCGTTTATACTCTCATCATCAAAAGAAATAAAACTCGTCTTAGAAAATAAAAAAAAATAAAAACTTGGCAGACATTGCAGATAATTTTAAGAGTTCCTTCTGGTAATCAGCACAGCTTAGTACAGGACAATAGGAAACTAAAATTAGAAACTCTTGAAAAGAATAATAACAATACGAGTGTTGGAGTGAGGGAGTGGGGTGGGGTGGGGTGGGGTGGGGTGGGGTGGGGTGGGAGCCGGGGGGGAAGACATAACATCAGTCAGTCACTGGGGTCTGGGCGGGCGCTGGATACAAAATAAGAAATAACCAGAGCAGAAATGGAGTTTACAAGAAGCCCATAATTTGTTAACTATCAATACCGAACAACAGTTTGTAGAGTATGACGACAATCCAGCTCTTCCAGAAGAAAGAAACAAGAACGCGACGTCTTTTCAGACCGCAACAAGAAAGAAAAATGCTGCAATCAAGACGAGCACCGATGGGGTTTCAAATTCCCGTTATTATTCCCTAGAATCACATATTTTACCGCAAACTTTCTGTACGCTACACCACCATATTCTCCAGATTTAAGTAAGGCTGACGGCAGTTGCATATGACTGCAGAAGAGTTAATGCTTGCTCTGTGATTGCCCTGTTCCTTGCTTGCTTAACCCATTCAGCAACAATTTCTGCCGCTTGGCTCCCTTTGAGGCCATCCTCAAGAGTATCTGCGGCTTCCAAGAGTTTCCCCTTGGCTAAGAAACTCTCAACTCTATTTATAAGAGATTCAATACCATCACCAGATTGGTCATCCTCCCTAACCTGGAAGTAAAAAGAAAGTGTTTCCATTACCATGCAGCAATTACGCACTCTGTAACTCTTATTTTCTCAACTGGAAACTAAAATATCGTACAAACCTTCAACAAGGACGCAACATGAGCCAAAGAATGCACAAAAATGCCACCGCCACCTGGTGGGATTAGGCTGAAGTGACGGAGTGTCCCTTTTAATGCATCAAACTGTGAAAATAAAAAAGGTTATGTCAATTTATTCATGTTTGTTTTTTTTGTTTTTTTTAAAAAAAAATTGCCGTTAGACACTATGTAAGTAGTCAATCAACAACAATGATTTTGGATGATCACACTAAATGAATATATTGGATTTGGAAAGCTGAAAGCTCCCAACTAAGTTTTTAACTGCTTGGTAGTGCCCAGACAGTACTATAGAAGAAAAGAGAAGGACAAAAAACAAACTACCATATCAAATAAGCACATTTGATTCTCTCTATGCATGACCTGTCTTTTTATCTTTTATTCATTGGCAATAATAGACGATTACAAATTTGACATACATGAAGAACAAATAACAATAAAGGCAAACAATAAGAAACAATGTAAAGAACCAAAATGAAAAGGAAAGGCACATAAAAACACAGGGAGGGAGGGAGAGTTGAAAGGGGATAAAATAAAAATAAACACACCACATGCACCAAGGAGCAGCAATACAACTTTGTGTTAAATATAACGACAAAGTCAGACTGTAAGAGGACTTGCCTTATGATTCAATTGCAATAAAGTATCCGTGCCGGTGTTCCGAGTTTCTTCGGGAAGGGATGATAGAACCAAATCTAAAAGTGACCCTTTATCAATGCCTTCAAGATAAGTGTGCAGAGCATTTATCTCTTTCTGAATCGGAAGCCCTTTGGAAAGTGCATCTTCTATTGCAAGAGTACCCTAAAAGATAAAGAATGAGAATTTCAAATTATAATCAAGGCTAGGGATGTAATGTTTATATTCTAGACTGAAGTGAAGCCACCTACAGCTTCTGTTTCTTTCGTTCGTTTTGACTTTTAATACCCAAAAGAAAATGAATTAGATTTACTGTTGTTAGTTTTTAGTTTTTAGTTTTGGTTAATATGTTAATCTTAGATAGTTAGATATTAAACAATTCTGAATGTGATTATAAGACGAATGAAAAGAATTGGCCTACATACACTTGGCGTCACTAGGGAAAATTTTGACCTCGGTCTCTAACTTTCAAAACTAAGCTATAAAACAATGTTGGGCGAAAGAGTTACCAGAGCAAGCTTGTAAACAGAATGACTTTGACGAGCCTCTTCAGATCGAGCATAGAATGCCATGCATAAGGCATTTATCTACAGAAGCAGCAGCAAAATAGATTAGCTTCCATCATAACAAATCAATTTGAAGCAAAAGAAAATATACAGACAAGTGTGAAGTAACTCCATTAACGCCCTAGGCATAACCAAGACCAATCTATACTGTGAGAAACACCATCCCCTCACAAAATCAAAATCTATCTGTCTATTCCCATTCCTTACACAAAAGACGCTAAAAATTCTCCCCTTCTTTGAACATTATCGACGAAAACAGCTTCTTGCTTTTTTTGCCTCTCTGGCTTGACTACTCTGCTTGCTTAACACAAGTCTTATTTCACCTTCACGGACCCCTTCACTACCCCTCCGGCTCGAAAGCAACAAGCAACGGATTAAGCAACTTGCGCGAAACTTGAGTAGTTCTCAATAAGGGGCAACAAGCAACGGATTGAGCTGCGCGAAAGCCGTTGCTCTAATGCCTCGTTACGTATACTGAACTCGCTCGTTAGCGCTTTAGTTTTCTTGCAGGGCCTTTACTTTAGGCTTGACTAATAAGATAGAAAGGGCTTTTCTCGCTTGTTTGAGACCATATAAGGCTTTCTTCAATCGGCAAACAAGGGGAAGTCTGATAGGGCTTTAAGAGACAGGGACAGGAGCATAACCTGAACGGGAGCTATTCTTTGCTTCTATCCATCCAGCTAGGACTGGGTATCTGCTAACGGATGATGCCTACTGGAATAACGAAAAGAGTGGGTATTCAAGTTGATCTGCTCCCGGGGATGGGGAAACTATGGTGTTATAGAGTCCCGTCATATCCATGCATCTTCAGAAATAAGCCTCCTCGGTACCAAGGGAGTAATGAATTGCAGCATTCTACGGCGGATTGATTCGAACTGCGACGAGACCCGGAACGAACAAGGTCGCTTCAAACACTCATTCAAAGGGTGTGTGGCTCAGCTGGTAGAGCATTGGTCCAACCGGAGATACGAATTAAGTTCGTACCTCACTTCCACCTCTGTCTCTATGTCCCACCCATTCGAAACGACAACATGTTAGGTACTTGAATAGCAATCCTGCTCACCTGTTGGGGTGAGGGAAACGAGAGAACGATCCCACCTTCCAGGTGATCGGAACTAGTCATCTACTATTATGTATCCCATTCATTCAAGACATCCCCTCTCCACGTATGATTCAAAAGCTGCGGTTGGAGAGGAGGACTGGAAATCTAATGAATATTGCTCTTAATTCTAATAAAAGTAGTATGGCGAATCATTTGCCCACTCCAAGATCATTAAACCCCTCTTTCTCAGTGACTCGCTGCAAAAGCTGCAGTTGGAATGGATCGGTGGGTCAAAGCTGCCTCGCTTCGCATGTGCTCATAACCATTCATGTAACAGGATCGTTAGCACTCAACCTTCGTCACCCTCTCTCGCTCACTCAGTTGGTTAGAGTAAAGCACTGGGACCGGAGAAACAGAAGTCAACATTTCTGGCGTGAAATATTCTTCCTATCCGGAGGAAGCACAATAGAATCTTTGGGTCGTGGGCGAGGTGTAAAAGGTCCACCCGTGAAGAAGTGGGTGGATCAGCAACTGGTCCATTCCAAGATGTCAGTAATGCCTTACCAGAATTGAGAATTGAGGAGTCATCCCTTGCTTCAGGAAATTCATTAACGGCTCCTACTTCATTCACTCAAGCAGCGGATTCTATTCCTCAAGTGCCACAACTTTATTGTCTACAAGAAGTTCCTTCCGTCGCCTTCCCCTTCTTGCATTGAGTCGGAATATCCCTCTTTCGTACATGAGTAGACTGCTCGTTACGCCCCTTATTATGTTAACGTATGAAATAAAAAAGCCCCCCTACTTACTTTATCTCCCTCTCCCCTAGTGTACTCTCGAGCTTTCAGAAAGGATCTTAGCCAAACGTTGACCGGCTTCGCGAGACCATTTCGGTCTACACATGGCTAGGCACTTTGGTCGTTGGTTTCTCGATCAAACTCTCTGACGTCGAAGAAAGACTTCGAGGAGCAGGGATTCTTTTTTCTCTTGTACCTTAGTAGAATTCACACCAACCGAATCTCGACTTAAGTAAGTACAAGCAAGGCAATTGACTCGATCAAGAAGGTATGGAACTTCTCGACGCACCTCTATCAATTCCTTCTTTGCCCCATCTCTCTTCTATTATGAAATTTATAGTTACCCGGTAATGCCCCATCCTTTTAGTACTACCTTCGAGGAATTCCTCTTGAAAGAAAATAAGCCGTCAACAGTGCCGTCTAGCGCCTTTTAGGCTTAGTCGCCGTCTCCCTAGCCTAGCAAGCGATAAGGAAGCTAAGCGCGGGAAAGACAGTTTAACCATAACCATCCCCTCGTCGATAGCGGTTAGAGAGTACGTATAGACTGAGGAAATCCCCAGAGAAGGTGTCGCTGTTGAGTTAGCCTTACTCTATTCACCTTTTTTTGGCTTAGAAAGTCCCTCGCCCTTTAAGGCAGGCTAGATGGATCAAATAGGTGTTCCGTGGGGTGCTATATTAGTCCTTGCATTTTCATTGAAATAAATAGTTGTAGACCAATACTAAAGATAAGAAATATATAATCAACAATAAAAGAAAAGAAAGGGCTTTAGCAACGAAAGCGCTTTTCACCTTATTTAAAGAGAGAGTTCCGCTTGACTTAAAAGTCCGTCCTGCTTCAGAGCAGAAGGAAGGGATTCAGTCAACTCTCCGAAAGTACTCTTGGGCGAGCTAGGTTCAATGAAATCTTTGTCTTGCAGAGAGGTAGATGATTACTTGAACTCCAGTTTCAGGGCAGGGCGTAAGGCAAGGGGATCTTGAATCAAAGAGTTCCTGTCCGGCAAGCGAAGTAGAAAAAGTATGATTCTTGCTCTTCTCTAGCGGTATCGGCTTTCGGGTAGTGGTGGGTTCAGTCAGTGAAACTCGCATTTAGGCTCGCGTAGTAAACTCCGCTCTTGCGGGAAGGCGATGCGCTCAGTAAACTCGTATCAACTACTCGCCTTCTTAGCTTTGAACTTCTAGCCGCTTTTAAGAAGACCCTTTAAGCACAAGTGCAGAGAATCTTGTTGGGTTTCGGTAACTAGCCAAGCGCTAGTGAAAGTTGTTAAAGCTAAAAATTGAAAGCCTAAAGTAGGAACTCACACCCTTAGTCAAGCGAGACGCTTAGGTTCAGGCACTTTCACCAGTACTTGAGCCAGCACCTGAACCGAGACCTAAAGCTGAACCGCTGAAGGAACCTCTTTCCGTTGTTAAAGCAAGTACGCTTTTCAAGCTTTTTCCTTACTAAAGGAGGCACACGCAAAACTCTCTCTTTGGCTTTTCACTGAAACCAACACGCCTAAACATAAGGCAGGTGCTTTCACTCCGCAACCTGGAGCTATATAAGGGGGTTCTATAAGTTTAACGCCCCGTCTAAGGCTCGACCGAGCTGTACAAAACAACGAACGCTATGAATGCATGGGGAAAGGCAAGACCCAACCCCAACCGGAAAACGTGATCTACTCGTTACTATAAGATATATTGAACCAGAAGAGAAAAGAGTGAGCCACAGATCATAGCCTTATAAGCGAGTTGGAGAGCCTTGAATAAGGCAATTCATATTGATTTCTAATTGAATTGGTTTTTGTTCATTCTGCGATGTAAAATGATGAAAATGGTTTCTCACTCGGAAGACAGCAATCAAAATGGGAAGAGTTTTCTCTCTTATGTGCAATTTCATTAAAACATGTTCTCGATTGCCCGAGTCTTTTTTCAATCCATTTATTTCACACTTCCCGGTATTTCTTTTTTATTAAACCCTTTATTTATTGTGAAGGTAAGAGGGTGCAGTTACAGTAAGGCTTGAGAAGGTCAGGGACGGAGGAGTAGAAGGGGCTAAGAAGAGGAGATTAGTAACCAAGGACCTTAGACGATAGCTAGGAGATAGGGTTGGAGGTTCAGATTGCTTCCCCTTGGTGCAGTGATTAACAAACAGCTTGGCTTGTTTACGCTTTTCAGACCGTGCAACCGTGCTGGGTTGGGATCGTTTCATTCATTCTATATGGGCAATAGACCAGAAAGGATAGTGATGACGAGGCGTAGTAAAAGCCCTAGGCAAGTGCCAATTCATACCGTAAGACAGACGAGATCACTATTACTCAAATAATAGGAGAAAGGAAGATCTAACCAAGCGAATGAACGAAGGTTATCAAACAACTTGAAGCTAAGACAAGGTGCTACGGGGCTACGGGAGGTTCGAGTCCTAGCACCTTGAGGTGAACATGAGAGAGATGAATGCCGATGAGAAAGGCGTTTTTAAAGTTCCTTGTGGATAAGGAACAAAAAATGGTCAGATCCCCGAAAGAAGAACTAATCAGAGCTAGAATAAACACACCATGGGGAGCTACACATGCGCTTAAGTTAAGAGAAGAATCTTGTCTGACTGACCCTACCATGATTGAATGACTGAGCTATGCCATGGAGGAAGTATTTCTTTGAGCATGCTGTGGAAGAACTACAACGCTGCTGCCTTGGCTAAGCTGCTTGCTCGAAGTTCTGTTCCTATCACGCAAGAAAGAGACATCTTTAACTGACATGGATCTTTTTTCGGTCTCAATTCCCGTATTTCAATCAGATGGTCGAAAATTCCATATCTTTTGACATGTCACTGAGCGATCTCCCTCGTATGGCAATGCAAAAAAAAAAAGAGTAGAGCAGCGTCTCACGGAAATGAATTGACTAGATCGATGGAATTGCACGATACCGAGTTCTCTCCTTGTCCACTACTTCTGATGAACGAAAGCGATCGAACAAAGGCAAGATATCTTAATAAAGAGAAGATCGACCTTAGCCTATTGAGGTAAGATCTCAGCCGAATGAACTTGACCACGTACTCGAGCTTTGGATCGATACCCCGCCAATCTCCCTTCTCGTGTTAACACACTCACGAATGAACTATCACATATGTATATACTGACTCCTTACTACTACTTGAACTTTACCTACCCGAGCTATAATACAACCAGATAGCCTAGGACCATCAATCGATCGGCTAATCCGCTCAAGCAAGAGAAGAGAAAATATTAGACACTGCGCAATTAGACCTATGTGCCTTATCATCCCTAAAGAAGACTCATTCCCCATTTTGTAGTAGGAAGACCTGGAAATTGATATCATCAGTAGTGGGCTTTCCGAGCTTGAAGCAGCAGGCATCACGAGAACTCAACTTTCAATGTTTGGCGTGGTATTTGACCCTGCCTCCCTTGCTCTTTTCAATAATAAATCAGAGCTGAAAGCATCAACATTTCCCGGCATTACCTCCGAAGCCGTCAACCTGACGATTTTACAGAGCAGAGAGAAAGTTAAGAGCCTCAGAGCGCTAAGGTTCCAGGTTACATGAAACATCTCTCACTTACGCTTAAGGCATCGAATCTGAGCTATCATAGGCGAGCTCTTGACTTTCAAAGAATGTTTGAAACTCGAAAAATCATAAGAGAAGAAAGTTGGTAGATTTAGGCTACCCGAGTAGCTATGATTCCGTCCCTCCCAGTTCACAGGTATCGTTGCTTATCCCTTTCTGAAGATTGGCTTGGTGTTCAGTGTACCCCTCGATTGGTAGAGTACAAGATCGAAAGGAAGTTTTCGATTAGTTCAAGACTAGTCTAGTAAAGCTTTCAAGAAGAGCATGAATGGAAAGAAGCTCAAGCTTCCTCTGAGTGTAGGACCTTGAAAGAAGATTAAAGCATGCCTTACTCTATGAGGAAGCAAGCGTTTCACCACTTCTTTAGTCAGAGTGGAAAATCGACAGTGTTAAGCATGTAGTGAGGGACTGACTGGCAAGGACGGGTGCAGGAAAGTGTTCTTGCCTCCATCATTAGCTCGGGCAGTCCCCGTTTCTGGTGTTTTAGTCACCTTTCAATAGCTCCCTTAATTATGTACGAGGAATTGCCCTATTGAGTAATGGGAAGCGGGCTACTCCCCGAAAATGCCCCGCCCGTAGGTTCCTTTGTCGTTGGGGCTAAAAATGCACCTTGTGACTCATTCCTTCGGTCGAGCGCTCTTCGGGCGTCAATCAATCTATCACTCAAAATCACAGGCCGCTCTATCATTGTCTGATTTTTTGTTGTCTGATCACACTCGAAATTATGTATCTACTTATCGTATTTTTGTCTCTGCTCGGTAGTTCCGTAGCAGGGTTTTTCGGATGTTTTCTAGGATCAGAAAAAACCGCTATAATAATCACTACGTGCCTTTCATTCTCTTCGATCTTATCTTTGATTGCTTTTGCGTCAAGGGGGTAGCGACTGTTTAAATAACCCGTTCTATCTATCATATAATGGTGTCCGCTTTTCACGAGAATCAAATTTACCAGTTGAAAAACGACCCTTTTAAGCCTTCATTCATTTTTTGGTTACTTGTCCTCGAGGTACGATGTTTGTGAATGCGGTAAATGCTACATTAGAAGTGAAGAATGCAATTCAATTCTTCTGACTGTCTTTAAGGTAGGAGAGGCGTAGTGCAGGTTCTCGCCGATAACGTTGCTAACTGTTTTTGTATGTTGCAGCAGGCAAGAAATTAGAGCACCAGTTAGTAAGCGAACTGAAAGATTGGAAGAATTTCATTTTCTCGTCCACAAATAGGAGTTAACCTAGTGAAGCCTAGAAGGATTCTCTTGAGTCATTGTATATTAATACAGAAATAAGTAGTTCAAATAGCTGCTCCAGCGAAAACTTTAGATGCGGACATAGCTCATGGCGAAAGGCCTTGAATCACTCCTTTCCATTCCATTGGGTCTAGCAGGCAAGAGGGGAGGATGCTATCCTATTATGATATGCCCCAGTTGCAGCGGTGCCGAGATGCCGAGGATAAAGTACTAGTTCGCTTAGTCAATCTTTTGCCTACATCTCTAGCTACACAAGGTCAGTGTGTGAATACTTGGAGAGTGCAGTACAAGGTAGGCGGTCTTTGCTGTTTTGCTTGGTTTATAAGCTAGCTCGTAAGGCGAGGATAAGCAGTTCTATCGGAGTCTCGATTCGCGTCAATCTATACATGTTGGCCGAGCTAAATATGCAAGCATTTGAGGACTAAAACCTCCATTTAGGGAACGAGGGCTGTGAAGCATGCTGGGAATGAGGTAAGGATCTCTTCTCTCTGACGTAGCCGAAGTGAGAACCATTCGATCGAGGTCGAGATCTAAGCCGGTCCATAGCACAGGTGCTGCAGTGAAAGATTCCGCCGTAGCTAGATGCCTTGAAAAAAGAGCAAAAAGACTCACTTTGGGTCCATGGCTTCAGTCAAAATGGCCCTTCCCTCCCTAAAAGCCCTGATCGAAGACCGCCCTTTTCCATTCTTTTTCCAATGAGGAGTCTGGCCGATGAACCTTGGGAGCATCCCAGGTAAAATCTATGGCTTCAGCTGCGGCTAAGCGAACTACCTATTCTATAGAAGTGAATATGAGAGAAAAAGCTCTTCTTTCACATAGTGGGAGGCTAGCCTTCTCTCTTCGGACCCCATTCACTAAGAGAGGAGAAAGCGTATTGGCAAGCAGCTTCATTCGAGCAATACTAACTCCCACCAAAAGAGATAAAAGCGCATCCACCTCCTCCAACTCCCAATCCTAAAAATGCCTGCAAAAAATGGTGAATAGGTTTGGGGCATGCCCAGCATAGTTCAAAGACGCAGTGGCGGCTTATGTTTCGGAAGATCATTTTTTTGACTCGATATCGGTTTCGGGTGATACGCACCGCTAGCTAGTTAGGAGCTTCAAAAAAGTAAAAAAAATATAAATAATAAGAACAACAAAATGAATCTATTAAGTTCAGAAAAACACTATCTAGTACACTTAACATAGTCCAAATGATAAAACAAATATCTTGCAAATATGTTTAATCAAATTTACGTTTGAATAAAGTTGATATTGAATTATTGATGTTGTCTTAGTTCAAATGGTTGAGCACGCATGTTCTGTAAAATTTAAGTACAATTTAACTTAACTAAGTATATTTTAAGTGCAATTTTTTCTTAAATAAATCAAATTGTACTTAACTAAGTACTAAATATGTACAATTTAATTATAATTAAAGTACAATTTAACTTAACTAAGTATATTTCAAGTCCAATTTTTTTAAGTTGTACTTAACTATGTACTATTAGGTACAATTTAATTATAATTTAAGTACAATTTAACTTAACTAATTATATACTCTTTTCGTCCCGTATTAAACGTCCTAATTGGTTTCAACACACTAATTAATAACATTTTTTTACCTAAATTGCCCTTCTAAAATACTTTTTAATTGAAGTATCCATGCACTTTTCTATGATCCCAACATTAATTATTCATTGCTAGTTCCCACATGAATCAATTATCTATATCATTTTTATTGTTATTCTCACATTCCAATAAGTATATTTCTCTCTCCAAACCCACCCACTCACTAATTGCATGCATATCTCCATGCATGCAAACCCTCTACCTTTGTTGATATTAATTTCTAGCTACTTTATTATTTTTCTTGTTATTCTCATATTAAATAGAAGAGATGTTATAATGATAATATGAGAGAGAGTGGTATAACAATGCATCACTTCCCAATGTAAACTTTTTATTATTTCTTAAGTTTTCAACAAAAGTTGACTAAAAAGATTACGAGGGTATAAGTGAAAAAATAGATAAAACTATTTATTAATATAGAAATAGGACATTTATTGTGGAACATCCTAAAAAAGAAATTAGGACGTTTAATACGGGACGGAGGGAGTATTATTTTAAGTACAATTTAACTTAATTAAGTACATTTGAAGTATAATATTTTTTACTTTTTCTAAGTTATATTAACTACGTACCAAAGGTACATTTAAGTCTAATTTAAAGAGAAAGGTTCGTTCTCTTTTGTCATCTCCCTTTTATAGTTTTCAATATATTTTAATTTTTTTTGTGGCGTTTCTCTCTTTAGGCCGTGGTTTCTACGTTACGCCAAGTTGCCAAAAATTCGCCAAAACTTACCCTTTACATGAATAATTCCTAATTTTGCGATTCGTTTCGAGGTTACGGTTCAGCTCCGACCGATACCTAACCGATACGCTAATATTTCGGCGTAGCGGTCGATATTTTGAATGGTGTTCCACTCCTTAGTAGAAAATAGTACATAACAATTGAAACTATAATTATATTCAAAAACACTTTAAAGTGATATGTTAAATGTCTTGTGACTATAAAAATAATAACTAACATGTTTCAGTATAAAAGACGTAACGGCCGATATTTTGAATGGTGTTCCACTCCTTAGTAGAAAATAGTACATAACAGTTGAAACCATAATTATGTATGGTATATTCAAAACACTTTAAAGTGATATGTTAAATAAGTCTAATGACTATAGAAATAATAACTAACATGTTTTCAGTATAAGTTTTATATCGTGAAATATGTATTTGTCGGAACTTTTTTGCCAAAACAGTAAAATTTCCTGCACCCTATTTATTCCATTTATAATTTCTTTAAAAATTATTGAGCCAAATTAGTGAACTTTCCAGCTTCTTAGCAAACCTCTAGTTTGTATAATTCCCCTCACGGTCAAGATTGCCCTCCAATTGTAAATAGCATTAAAAAATTTTGTCACAGGTGTTAAAGCCTTTAAGTCTGCAACTATAGCCTATAGGTGCTTCTACATGTGCCAAAAATAAATTTGACAAATATCATACATTGAGATTTGCTTCTGCCATTTTTTCAATATGAGATGCCTTCTCGCTTGCAACTGCCGAAGCCAATTCTGCTTTTCCCAACTCCTGCATTATCTTCAGTTCTAGTGCTGCTTCAGCTTCCTGCAATTTCAAAGATTAAGAACTTGAACTTCAACGTTTCAACTGTTATTAGTGCAGAACAAACCCACCCATACCTTTTGTTCAAGCTCCATCTTAAGTTTTTCTTCCAATTTTTCTTGGAGTGACTTGAGAGCAGCAGCTGCTTTCACTTTTTCTTTATTTAATTCCTGAAATGGTTCAGGAATTGTGATATTAATGACAAGTTTAATTATAAAGTGTAATTTATTACAGGACAAAATTATTATTGGGTTCTAGAGGTGGTTGAATCAGGTACAGATCTCAGATATATCAACATGTTTGTTTCAACTTTCAAGTAAGAGAAATAGTTCGAGTGGAAGTAGGAACTCATTCACTTAATGTTTACAAATCCTAGAAAAAGAACATGTAGAATCCTAAGTATCTGCACATAAAGAGCCTCTGTTCAAGTATCAAACTTTAAATGCAGATTACTAAAAAAGGACAAGACTTGAACTTTTGATAAGATAGATTATCCTTCTATAAACAAGTATAAGACAGAATATAATCGGTGTTTTTCAAAAAGCAAGAAAATGAGCTACAATTTTATGTACACTTTCCTTCTCTTTTTCCATTTGATTTGGTGTGTTTGCTTCACTGTTACCTAGTTATCTCACCCCAGGAAGAGAACAGCTATAAAGCGGTGACTCATTAAACTTTGTAGATTAACATGAAAGAGATAGACTCATATAGCACAAGAATCAAGCAACAAAATGGGACATAGTTTCAATTTTAAAGTTCAGTAAACCAAACATAGTCTTATTTGAAACAAAAGATGAAGCACATTACGTGCAATAAACAAGCATAGCTGAGATAAAAGAAAGTAACATAGTCCAAAGAAGAGCAATCAACCTTATCCAATATTGCTTCTCTTTCAGCATACATAAGTTCCCTAGCCCTCGCATCCCTTAGTACCTTCTCAAACTTCTCCTAAATTAGTCAAGCAAAAATTTTACGTAAACAAAATAAGACATCAGTAAATACGTACTAAAAATAAATAAATCATGACTAGAAATCTGAAAGGTAAATATAGACGAAGTTAACAGAAATTTAAATGATATATTATTGGTGATTAATGAAGAATCCAAACCTTCATGATCCTCTTTTCTTCACCATATTTATGAGCATCTAACTCAGCTTGTCTCTTCTCAGCTGCATGAATGGCTTCTAAGAAATCATTAAGGACCAATTGTCCATCCTTGGTTATGTAAAAACCATTTGAATCTTTAGCTGCCCCATCCAAATCCTTCAGTTTCAAGAACTCATAAATTAAGTCATAAACAGTAGGCACTCATTTTTCAGTCATAAGCATGAAAACTTAAATACACATGCACACAATATGGCATAAGTTCCTTCTACAAAACAACTTTTACTTCCTTGGGAAATTTTTTTATAACACTAACCATATGCTCATAACTGGAGGCTGCAGAGGCTCCTTCAGTCTTATCTTGTAAATAATATTCATCAAGGAGAGTACTTGATTGTTTCATGTCATTACCTGAGGTGTCCTGAAAGCAAATACCCCTGAAATATCTATACACAGAGAACTAGCAATTAACCTTCAATAACTTGTACCTCTGGCGTAATTTTAGGGATGTGATGCTGGAGAGGCCTGGATTTCATCTCATTTTCTGTAGGAACTGCATTAGCCTGAGTGAGTAGAGATATTGTTTCAACTGCCTCATGCTGTTCAATAGGCTTCACCTCTGGGATCTTTGTGTGAACATTCTCTTCAACTTGCGTCACATCCTTGGTACTTTCATTATCAGATGTCTCGCTGCTTTGAGCAGAGCCAGCCAACTTACTCTCTTGGACTGGAGTAGTGTCATTTTGAGGAGTTAATCCAGATGCAACTTTTGATTGCAAGTCATTTTCTCCTCCACTTTTGTTCAAAATATCAAGGTGAGTTATATCTGAGCTAGTTTCACTAGTCTTCGGAGCAGGTTCCCCACTAGAATTTGTTGAGTTTGTTTCTTGAAAGTTGGGTACAGGAATTTTATCTTTCAAGTATTCACCGTCCCTTGATTCTTGATTGTTTTCCGTTAAGCCTTGATGATCTTTATCCGCAGTGCCAACCTGCTGCTCCTTGACAAGAAATCTATCCAAATACCCAGTCTGGTAAGCTATTATCACAGCAGCACCAAGTGCCACACTTCCAATGACAGCTTTTGACAGATTACTTTCTGGCTCAGATGGTTTGCCTGTCGCACCTGACCCCTGGGGTGCATTTTTCTGAGATGCAACTGAAAAATCCTTCCTCGAAGAAAGATATGAGGGTATCTGCTACAAATGTGTAAATAATGATGTAAGGATAAAATATACAATTTGACTTCTAGAATCTCGACATCAGTATCTAGTACAGTAAAATGATTACATAGGACATCCAAGCTCAGGATCATATGAAGCCGATATATGAATGTCTGTTCATATGTCAACACTGTGGAACCAATAAAAGAGGAAAAACAGTGACAGAACTCCCATAGTACTTGAAGATTGAGAAAAAAATCCTTCTTTCTGTTGTTAGCTTAAGCTAACAGGTTCCTTTTTCCTTGGAAATAAATGCATATCTGAGAAGCTAGAGAAGAATAACTGAATATGCATGAACAATTACACTGAAAGCAGCCGTAAATCAAATTTTAACTAAAAAGAACTCATAAAGCTACCACCCATATTAAAATGCAACGGAAGCTCTAGGAGGATATACATATCTGAAGATAACAACCCTGCCCTCTAGACCTAACAACTGGGTGGGTATGGTCCCAGAGACCATTCACCATTTCCGCCGCCTAAGAAATCTTCGCCCCGACTACACTACATAAATCTCAGCAGCTTACTTTCCTATATATGATGTGGTTAATTTAAAAAATAAATTGATCAATTATGTACCTGTGTGGTTGTAGGAAAGGTAGCAGAGAGAGAGAGAGAGAGAGAAATCATGTACTTCAATCTTCTTCATTGTTTCAATCTGTTTTGTAAGGTGGGTTGGAGTAAATCCATGTAAGATTGGACAGGGTAGGAGAAGAAAAGGGGATTTAATCCATGGAAGATTGGGGTTTGCAGATTTATGCGCTGAAACAAGAGTGAATACTCTATACTACCGAGAGAGAGAGAGAGAGAGAGAGAGAGAGAGAGAGATTGGGTTTACAATTAATAGATATTATGAGTATGTTAGGTATTTCGAAACAAACTCAAAAGTCCAAAACCCAAGATAAGGGCCCAACATTATCCTCTCTTTATTTCTTTTTTCCTTCTGAAAAAGCCCAACATGATACTTGTTAACTTTAAAACAAAAAATAAGTAATATATATACATATATACATATATATATATATAATCAGTGTTATAAAAATTCCCGCCTAATTCCGCCTAGGCTCCGCCTAGGAGTTAGGTCCCCCCTGGCGCCTTGCCTAGGCGCCCCTGGCGCCTTGCCTAGGCCCAAGGCGACAAAAAAAATCCTCCAGAAAATTAGGCGAGGTCTAGGCGGAGAAATTTTTATTTATTTTAATAACTATCCAAACCAGATCTTGATATACTTATTTTTCTAATGATTTACTATATTCATAATGCATATCAAGTCACAACAAGAAGTGAACAATATCAAGTCAAAATGGATAATTTTATTATAGTTGTAATTTTTTGAACTTGTACCAACTTCAAATTATATAAATGATGATACATTGTAATATTTAGTTTAATTCAATATAATTCTTAAATTTATGTTTAGTTTCTTAAGTTTTAATATTGAATTGAATTCTTGAAATTTTAAATTTTATTAGTTAATAGCAATCTTGTTTATGAATAAAACTAATACGATAAAGATATGTTTGAACTTTGAACAATTGTATGTTTGTGTTTAAACTTTGACATTGACAGTATGGATATGTGTTTAAACTTTAAGCAAAGGTCTTTATTATCTTTATTATAAATTGTTTTGCTTTATATTATTATTTTGTTTGGATAAATGTGAAATAAAATATTAAAATTGGCTTAAAACAAAAAATCCCGCTAAGCCCCCCGGCGCGGCGGGGCGGGGAGGGGAGGGGAGGGGGCAAAAATCCCATACCATCTCCTGTAGGGTTTTAGGGTCAGGGTCTAGCAGGTTTCATCGGGGTTGGGTCAAATTGACGGGCCTATTGGTGCTCCTTGATATAGGAGCACATTGAGCATGAAGTTCAAACTCTGATATTTGAAAGGCTGCAATTTAATAAAGCAAAGGCAGCATCGGTGCACTTACCAAAATCACTGGATCACCCTGAATTTTAAAATGGTTTACCCCAGGAGATATTTCCCATAATTAAGAGCATGAACTATAATGTCAAAAGAGAAACAAAGCATCTCAAGCACTCATACCTATAACCCACCCAAGTTTGATATGCTAGCGGAGACATCAGTGTTTATTCGCAATATCAGGTAACATGGTCATATAGATTTGCAGGCCAAAAGTGATTTATATTTTTATTGTTTCTTTCTTCTTAGATCACAGATGGCAGTGATAATCACAATGACTCGCTCAAAGTTCTTTTAGCCCTAGAATAATAACCCAAGTCCCTTTTGTTCTCCACACCCTCACTATGATATAGCTGTTTTATTATTGCAAGAAGGGGATGTTTCTTTCCAAGGAATTTGTACCAAGAAATACGACCACTAAATAAATTCCTTCACTAGCTTAGGGATGTTGGAAACCAGTTGTTATGGGAGAAAGCTGATGTTAGCATCAGCTGATGTTACACATGCAAGAGATATGGGAGAGTATTGACCATTAGTATGAAAGCTGTTCCAAGACCTTTCTGGAGCAGCCAAACATAGACGCCCAGTGCTTAAAGGGTCAATTTTGACTATATTGTTTTCTGGGATATGGAGTCCTATCCAGTCTCGAGTTCTTCTTTTCATATTTTCAAAAGGATATGATATCCTATTAGTAATTAGTCATCTAACTTGTGTACAGCACGTAGGCAGTTCACTTCCCTTTTGGAATTTCTAACATACTAGTTAGTTATTAAAATAATAACAATAACAATAGTAATAATTCAATACTAGACGGACAAGCAATGTCTTCATATAATTCGATGGACAAATGTCAAGTCGGATTACACACATGGTTGACGAGAATTTTTTGTGCGAAGACAAAAATGTCCAATCTTTTTGGTCCATCTTTTCCTACGACAAATAATATTAACTCAAATAGGTAGTTCAGGCCATTTTACATCTCTACATTGATAGAAAGTCCAACAAATCAATAGGATAGCAAGAAGTTGCTATTTAGCAAATTATGTGTTATGTATTCGAGACCTCTCTTCAAGTTTTATTTCTCCTCAAGAAAGCTTGTAAATATTATAAATTGATATAAGTGTACAAGATGCTACACTGATGAGTTGACTTAAGTAGTTAAGTGTAAAAGATGCAACAACTGACAATCTTAAGCATGTCTTTGATATGTAAAACATTACACAATATAGTTTAAGTACAAAACCACATTCAACTGGATGTGAAGTGATAATGTATCTATCAGAGACCCTATTGCTAAAGCTACAACAGAATAACTAAAAGTCCAGTCAACCAAGTGTGCTAACAAATGTGGCTGCCAAACAATTTAAGATGCAAGTGATGAATTGTTTCAAGTATGCAGATGACTTTATGAATGAATCAATAGCTGGGATTAACTGGACTAGATGCTTAATTGTTAAAATCTGTAAGCACAGCTGTTGGTGCACAGTAGCAATGTTACTTAATTGGTTATTCTACATGGGCACGACTTTAAAAAAGCTCTTTGGCGTTAAATCAACTTGTAATATAACATTTTCACTTACTAAAATACAAGAATTGACTTTCTCTCTCTAGTTTATATTTATCTTTGACATTTGGACAATGGTCATTTCTGTGATTTCACCCTAGTTTTATATTATTGTATAGCAGTAGCCAAAAGTTTTTCTTATTTAACTTTTTCCATTTATGACGAAATTTAATACAAAGGGCATCCGATTTCACAACAAGCTTCCACTGTGAATAAAATTAATTAGGAAAGATGATACATGCCTGAGTTTTAATTTGTGCTGGAATCCTTCTAACTGGTCGATGGGACGATAGCTCCAAAATAGACCTTCAAAAAAACAACTACTATAACTGACTGAGACAAATTCAAAATAAAAACATTCATATCTACCACAACAAACAGAATTGTTGCTCAAACAAGGTCTGCAAATAATCAAGTAATGCAATATAACTGCCGATGCTAGGTGCCCTAATGTATAAATCATCACCTCGCACGTGAAAACAAGAAGGAAAAAAACTGTAGTAAACATTTGATTTCATAAAATAGACAGGGATTATATACGATATTGACATAGTTATGTATAAAAATATATGTATCTACATATATGTACCTCCTCAACATGGTCGATAATTCGAAACTCGATGACAATATGTTGGAATGTGCTGATATATGATTGTATCAATTGGTTGATTGTTTTTGAAGCGGAAGATATGGTGATGTGTTGAAATTTTGCAGAAAAAACGATAGCGTTGGCTGAAGCTCCCGCTGTTCAGGCTGAAGCATGTAGTAGGTATGCTGTATTTATATTTATTGATTTGTTACTAAATTGCAAATCGGACCCTCTTTTTGTCGTCTTTTTGTTAAACTTTTACCTGAACTCTTTTTTTTAGTATAACTGTTCTTCATATATGCGTTAGTTATGCTAATGTGTTCCTCCAATATTCTCTAAACTTTTTTTTTAGCACAAATGTTCCTTAGTCATCCAAGTATGTTCATCCAATTTTTTTCACTTATTCAAAATTAATTTTTTCTCTCCTTTCTCCTCATATTTTTTTTTTTATTTTTAAAATCTATGTAAAAAGTATAGTCTTCTTCTTCTTCTTTTTATTTATTTATTTTTATATTGACATTTTGAATTCAATATGAAATATATATGAATCTTTAATTTGAAATATATTCAATTTTAAAATAAATCAATATCAAAATCAATTTGAGATATATTCAAATTTAAAATAAATCATACAATTATTAATTATTAGTACCATTTAGATACAATAAAAAAATAGTAAAGTGTATAGATTTGGTAATTATATTGTATAATATTAATTAATTTATACAAATTTTGAATTTAGAGATATTTTATATTAAATTCAAAATATCAATATAAAAATAAATAAATAAAAAGAAAAATAAGAATAAACTTTTTACACAACTTTTAAAAATAAAAAATAAAAAAACGAGGAGATAGGAGAGAGAAAATCAAATTTTAATAGGTAAAAAAGTTTGAAGGATCACATTTGCATGCCTAACGCACCTATGAGGAACAATTGTGCTAAAAAAAATTAGGGAACATTGGAGGAACACCCTTGCATGACTAATATATCTATAAGGAACAGTTATGCTAAAAAAAAATTGAGAACAGTTTAACAAAAATATGACAAATAGAACGGCCAGATTTGCAATTTAGTTTGTTCCCCAACCTAAGGCCAAATTGACAAACAAAGCGTATTTCAATTTATTCCCAACCTAAAACCCAATTTGACAAATAAAACGTATTTTAAACATAATGGTTCGGTACTTTATTTGTAAGACCCCAAATTTTATGAATAAGATTTAATTTTTTTTATATATTATTTTGAAATAGTAAGGTGTTGATTTGATAAATGTGATAAGTTATGGGTGAGATGTGCAAAGTTTACAAAGTAATCAAGTGTTATAAAATATTCGTTGTGTCGGAGAATATTCATTTGGTCGAGGAATATTCTTTTTGTAGGAGAATATTCGTACGACGGCGCAGTCATTGGTGGACCCCACAACGGAATGAATGTCGGATATAAAAAGCGACAGAAATAACCTTTTTATAAAAATAACGGTAAAACTTTTACCTTTAAAACTGTTGAAATACCCGGTGGTTAAAATACAGTAATACGCGGTGTTGCACGGTAGCACACGGTATTGCACAGTAATTATAATTATTGATTCTTACGTAAGAAGTCACTACTCAATAATTGTTACAGTAATTACTATTCAATCTTATATTTTATTGATTCAATAATTGCTACGTTGATATTTTATATTAGTGATTCAATAATTGTCATTGCACAGTATTTTAAATTATCAAATCAATAATTCATATTATTGGAATAATATTATTAGATAGCATTATTGGCAATGTATAAGGAAGTTATGTCTAGGAGGGGTTATTTAATTGCGCGCCAGTAAGGAGAAATTCTTATCGGAAGGCCCCCTCTTTCCTGGGAACGACCTGGTTGTTATTATTGTGGTTCTGTAATATTATTTGTGAATAATAATTATTGATAAAAATGATAAGTAAATATTTATTCAATGTGAATTTAAACGGAGAAATTTTTAGTAAAAGTGACAATTATCGAGAATTAATATTTTATCTGTTCTGATAAAATAATTCATTCAAATATACATATTATTATAATATTACATTATAAGTATATAATGTGATAATATAATAATGATGATATTTTTTATAACAAATTCACAATATATAAATAAACATGTGGTAGAATTCATTATTTAAAATATGGAGGATTTAAAATTTTGAGTGTGTTAAAGATTTTCAAGAGTGATGAGTGTGGAAAAATCATCTGTATATAAATTTGGATCATTTTTCGTGCAGAATTTGAAAAAACTTTATTCTACAAAATTATAGATAATTAAATTTTATATGAAATGGACATAAGGTTCATATTTTTTTGATAAAAAGACTATTTATTATGAATTATTAAAGTTCCGCAATATTGAGTCTGAATTGATTTTTTGGTGGAAAAGAACAAATTGAATTTAAACTCTTATGATGCAAACAATAATGTTATCGGAGCGATGAGGTAAGTAATGATGTCATCGAAACGATGAGGTAAACAATGATGTCATATGATCGATGATGTAAACGATGATATCATAAATTACGGCAAAAATACTATTTTATCCTTACTCTGCCAAGCCTATAAATAAAAGCTAATTTCTTCATTATTTCTCACCAATTCACTAAAACTATAGAAAGAGAAAGTATAGAGAGAATAAGAGAAAAAGAAAAAGAGTATTCTGCTATTACACTAGTGCAGTCTCTTAATTTTTTTAAGGTAAGGGTATTATTTCTTTCGTATTCATGAAGAGAGTTATTTTCTTTCAATACTCGTAAGGATTGTTATTCCATTATTTATTATTATGTTGGAATAACTTGTCTACACGGACTATTGCATGCATGGTGAAATCATGTTGTTATTCAATTCTTTATTATTATGTGGAAATAACTTGTCTACGCGGACTACCGCATGCCTGGTGAATAACCCTTCGTATTCATTTGTTATTAAATTATGTAAATAATCTGTCTGAGTGGACTACCGCCTGACGGGTGAAAATTCAATTGCAGTTTCGTATATTGTTTCATTTCAGATTACTAACTCTAAACTTACTACGGTAAGTATTGCTTCTATAATTCCTGAAATGATCAGAAATTTCTTGAGTTTTGCGCTTCATCTAATATCATTTTACTGGAATATTAGTGTGAACTTTCTTGTGAATTTTTTATCTTTTCATGTCGAGTTACTATTCACGAGTTATTATTCACGGTTAAAAAATAATAATAATATTTTTTTATTCCAAATCATCTTTGATTAGATCTAGGTTTTGATCTTCATTATTGAATTCTAGATAAATTCTCTAATATTTGTTCTTTATCTTACTAGATCCGTTATTCGTTTTATTTTTCATCATCCTCAGTCCTAAATGGTGATATAACTGAATATTTTTTGCCTGTAGTGCAAAGATGAATGATTATTTGAGGAATATATTTGGCCTGTAGTGCAAAGATGATTATCTAATGAATATCTTTGACCCGTAGTGCAAAGATGGACAAGTGTTGAGATGAACATGACCAATTAGTGATACAAATGAATATCTTTGGTCCATAGTGCAAAGATAAATAGTTGATTCGAGATGTATATTGATTGATGTTACAGGGATAAAATATTGATGATGGACTTTTAAATCAAAGAAGATAGTAGACATCATTTTTTACTTAACTCTTTTAATGAATTGTTATTTTCGCTGCGGTTGTTGATCTAAAACTTGTTGCCCATAATATTTTATCTGATTTGTTGAATATTAACGATAATTTATTATTCATTATCTTAGTCATAATATTCTTTAATGGACTAGTTGAGCTCACCTTTTCTTCTATTGTTTTCTTCAGAAAATGAGAATATCGCGGGTACTAGTTGGGGAATGGAGTGATGGTCCGAGTTAGAGTTGTAGATGTCCTCATTATTTTTTTTGTAAAATAGTGTGATAATAAATGTAACGAGAACTTAGTTTGAATGTTTATATTTTCTACATGTCTGTACTAACACTCACAGTTGTGTGGTCGTATTTTGCACGACCGTTTGATATAAAAGATTGTATTTGAATTTTGTTGAGTGTATTTGACGACTCAGAATGGGTTGAGTATTGAACCTATTTTGGAGGGCGTCACATTATTGTTGGTTGTGATTCTTAATTCATCACTCGTGTTGGTGGGGTAACGTGGTGACGTTAGCGTGCTAGTGACTGTGGAGACGTTGTACTGGAATAAAAGATTGAAGATGAATATTAATTTGTTTAAGTATAATATATTAATAAATTGTTAATATACCATAATATTTGGTTTCAATAATTAATAATTTTGTGTTTAACATATATAAACATTTATGTAAACTAAAGTTTATATTGAACATATTTTTAATTTTACAATTTCCTTAATTATATTTGTTGTTAATTATATAAAAACCATTTGCTATTAATTGCAAAAATAACTAAATACCTTTTTGTATTTTCTAATTTCTTCCATGTATTTTTTGCTAGTTTTTTGATTTTATTTTATTATAATTTTCTTTCATTTTCGTCTTAACTTCCTTTCATTTTCACTTAAGTTTGGTTATAAATGAGAGTCTCATGTCAGCTTTAACTCTCTTATGCGCATATTTGGTCAACCGTTTAAAGTTAACATGATTTAACCGATTTTGTAACGTTTTATAAGAAAATAATATTTGAGTTAGTTGACCGTAAGAAAAAAGAGAGTATAATTATGCGTTTGTAAGTCGACTTAAAGTATAGTGCGTTAAAAAATAATTAACCCAAACTTCATATAAATAAATAAATAAATTGATGCCTTAATTACAAGAAACATAAACATTGTGTTTTAGAAAAAAAAGGAACAAATTAGATAGAAAAGTTTTCTATATGTTTATTTATTTATGAGTTTTTAAGATAGAAAAAGAAAAAATATTCCATAAAATTATTATGAAACAAAAAATATAACAAATAGGAAATTTTATGACAAAAATGTCGCTCTCTTTTCCCCCCCTTAATTATTAAGATCATTAGTTTAAGTATAACTTACCCTTTAACGTGATTTTTTACCCTTTATCGTGAGTTTTTATAGATTATAAGATGAGATGTATTCTTAAAATTAAATTTATAAAAAAATTATTTTTTTATAAAAAACAAAAAGGAATAAAAAAACATATAGGTAAATCTCATGCTTTTATATTAACACTCCAATCATTAAAAATATACGATAACTATTTACTCTTTTAAAGTTGATGTATTTAGAACTGATATGAAAATAAAAAGATTTCGAAGTATATAAATTAACAAACTCAAATAAACTTTGAGACAAGAAATAAATTGTCTAAGAAAAAAAATGCTAAAATGAGCAAACAATTCGGGCTCGATTCGTACGGGCTCGATTCGTACTCGTCTCGACTAAAAGTTCGATTCAAGCTCGACTCGAAATATAAATGAGTCAAATATGAGCAAATTTTAAAGTTCGATAAAGTACTCAAACCTCCTTAAATTATAATTTTCTATTGATATTCGGATCATATTCGTTCGAAAAATTCAAACTGCTCGGGTTCGATTCGGAATCGTGCTCGACTCGGTAGCTAAATGAGCCTCAATCAAACCTTATTTTATACTCGATAAATTTTGTCAACCAAATCTGAGCAACTCAATACTTGGCTCGACTCGGTTCGTTTACACCCTTAGTGTCTCAAAGGAGGAGTTTAGAAACCCTGATGATAAAATAAATTAAAACTTTATCTCGTCTAATTTAATCAATACAATATTAAATATTTTAAACTATTTAAATATTATAAATTATAAATTATATTGTTTTAAAATTTTAACGAGTAACATTAAAATTGTCACATGTATCCAATTGATTTTTAAAAAATGGATAACAATATTTTAATTTAAAACATAATAATGAGCATTTTATTTAAAAATTTCTTAAGGGCGCTATACACACAATTCAAGAAAATATGCACAATTAAGAGAATATGCACACAATTTAATAAAATATTTTTTAAAATTATGTGCTTAGCATGTACGCACATATTAAGATGACACTTTTATTTACGGCCCCAATAAAATATTTGATATGAAAATAGAATAGTGATTTATACTAAAAAAATTTATTAATTTTATTTTATAAATTCACAAACAAACTCACAAACACTGCGAAAGGAATTCACATATATAAAGAGCTAGTTCGAGAGAAGAGAGAAGAGCCGAACAAGCAAACACCGTTGGTCAGTAATCTGTCCTTAATTCTTCGCCGTCTTCGCACTCTGTATCCGCCAGATGGGTCACAACAAGCCTAGGAGATTCAAAAACAACAATCACTCGCACCGAGCCGTAGGCCAATCCAGCCGCACCCATCAGATTTGGAGGGATGACGAGTCTCTCCCAGTCGAACAAGGTTCAAAGCTGATAACCTCATTTGTGTAAATTTGGTTGAAGGTGTTTGATAAAATGTCTCAGTGATGGTTTAATTCCCCTTGACAAGTTTCTTACTGTTGCAGAAACTGAAGAGCAGCCGATGGTTCCCAGAATTCAGATTGCCATGTGGGTATGTTATATGTATCTAAGTATAGGTGTCTTTTAACTTATATATGCAATTTGTGTATATATGTTTTATGGGTTTTGCTTTGCTGGAGCCTGGATGAAAGTAATTAAGTTCAAGTAGGATTTGGTTTCTGTGTCTAAGGTAATTGTATATGTTTTTATCTACTGTGGAATAGTTTTGTTGCATTATGAACTTTCTGCTAATAGCCATTAGTTGTATATGAATTAAAAGTCTCTTTGAATTGGGATTGGTTCTGAGTCATTTGGTTTTGGTGGAATACTAGGGAACCTATAATTAGTGCTTTTTGAACAAAAAATATTTCGGGCGGAGTGAATCCATTATTGTTTGCATTGTGAATATAGTTTTTTCTTCCTCTCGTTTTTCTCCCTATGGGTTGATGAATACACCTATCATATACGTTATGGATAAGATTCTAATAGGTTTCTTTAGTAAAAAGCATTCATAAAAATCTGGTATTAAGGTTATGATCGTAGTGTTCCCTCGTTTCTGCCTGAACTACTGATTGTGTGTAAAAAAATTTCCTCAACCTTATATCCTGGACTTTTCTATAGTTTACTTTTCATTTCTGAATCTAATCAAGATTTTGTTGGTACTTCAGGATTTTGGCCAGTGTGATGTGAAAAGGTGCACAGGGCGTAAGCTTTCAAGATTTGGTTTGTTGAAAGAAAGTAACTAACCTAAATGCTTCTCATTGTAGTCTACTTTTTTTTTGTGCACCCAACACAAAGTGGACTATCTCATGTTAATGATTGATTAATAATTTTGGATAATACTCCCTCTGTTCCAAATTATAAGATTATTATTGACTTTTGAAAGTCAATTTGATACATTTTCAAACTTAAAACTGAGATGATTCATAAAAAAATTACGAACCAATAAATCTTAGAACGAGTAATATGTTTTAGATACTTTACCATATTAATCATTGACTAAAATTAAAGGAATCCATGTTAATTTTGAGTTTGAAAATGTCTTAAGACTGCAAAAAGTCAATAATGATATTATATTTAGGAACGGAGGAAGTACTAAGTATGAAAATCAATAGATAGTCCGCCACAATTTTTTTGGTTAGATAACCACGTCATCTGTGCTCACAGTTTTATATGTATGTCAATGTTCTGCATGAATGATGATTAAAAATTGTCATGCAGGAGCTGCGAGTTGGTAATGGTTTCGGTGGCATTGTTTTGAGGTACCTATTATTATATTGTAATTCTCTTCAGGTTCTGTAGAAAAATGATGTATCTTATGATGACAATAATTAGGAGATTTGCATTTGACTTGACTATTGCATAGGTGTTCTGTAATGTAGTTGCTTATGAGTTATCTTTCTATCATAAATAGCTAATAGTTAACATGTTCCATCCTTAATGTTATTTATAATTGCTGGCATTTCTCTCATTTGCGGATATTATGAAGCTGGAATGCTGTCATTATTCTTAACTGCTGAACATTTTTGCTCTAGCTGATTAGACTGGATATTGAATCCACATAGCAATAAGTCAATCTAGTCACTGCAAAAGTTACCTTAGATCTGATATATGGATTAGATTCAGATCTTACTTTATACCAGCCTATTGCCTTTCTTAAACCAGGTTATTGTCTTTCTCTCAAGAACTATAAAATTTTACATAATATGGTGCTCAAGAAAATCAGTGATACATTTATTTATATTTATGTTTATGTGTATTTGTCTTTTTGTATATACCCATGTGATTTCCTCATGGAATCATCATGTTTAAAAGTCCTGCTGGGAAGCAATGTGTCTCAAAGGAAGATCACAACTTGATGAATCGGAAAGGATTGGCTGTCGTGGACTGCTCTTGGGCACGCTTGGATGATGTGCCTTTTACAAAGCTACGATGTTCTGCGCCTCGTCTCTGTAAGAGCTTCAAAAAACCATTTATACACAGTAAATCTTTTGTTTCACATAGACACGTATACTTGCACCAATGTGCATTTAACTATAATATTTGAATACTTCTATTAGTTTAGTCTAGTTTGTTCTCAACTTCTCATGGATGGGTTAAATTTCGGCACATGTGGATATTAAGCTCTACAATAAAATATCTCATAGTGCAATTCCAAATATAAGCAGACCTTAAACCGGAAAGTGATAGCATATACTACAAAACTTATGAAGTTTAAGATTGCAGTTTTGTGTTTGTCATGGAGATTTTTTTGTTAGATGGTTAGAAGAGTATCACAATTTCTTATTATAGTTTACAAAAATGAAGTTGAGCTCTATTACAAATTTTAAATTTTATATCGATGAGAAGCGTCTAAAACGTTTTTAGTTAGCATTCCCACCTAGTCTATCTTAGATAAGTCAAAAAGTTGTGATGGCACCATTAATTAATTTACAATAATGTAAGAGAGGTTGCCTATTCATAGAAAATTAAACCTCTACGACATATTGCTGGGGAAAAAGCATCCCATGCAGTGCAGTTTTCACCCTTGGCATGGAGTTATTTTTAAGTTATAAAAATCATTTTATATGCAGGTTAAGTGCGCATGGTGATCTTTTACGGGAATATCTTCTAAACCTTCAAAGCAAGCCAGCTATTATCTAACATTATTTTCCAAAAAATATAAAAAATCGAGTATTTTGCTATGGTTTCTATATCATCTAGATAGGAGAGCAGTACATAACGGGTTTCCTTATATATAAAGACTTGTAACAGTTGTAAAGTAGTATGGCTTTCTGTAAAAAGTAACTAATGAACTTAGGCTGTATAACCACTAGCCATCTAAACAAGACATTTTACTGCTATTACTTGACATGCCTGTAGATTAAAAAGGTTTCATTTCATGCTCATTGTTTTGCAAACTATACAAAAAGTATTGATAATTTTGTCTATTTGTGCAGGATATAATATTATCTTGTAACCTATTAGCACAACCAAGTATAAAGGGTCAGCATGAAAAGGATAGACGTCACCTATCAGGTTGACTAAAATTAGCCCAATAATGGAAATCAGATATATTAAATATTCCAATCTGGCAAACTATAAAACTGCTTAACAAAATTCCCCAAAAATTTTGTGACTATTGAATCATGAGGCTACGAGAATCCATCCAACAACAAAGATGTTTAGCCAACCTCCCAGTTATCAGCGATATGATCAAATGTAAAACTGGTCCCGCAGAGTATGACTTAAACCATACTATGAACATTGACAGGATTAACGTTTGTGCATTCTTTTCCTTGACAAGTAACAGGTGTATTAGTTACAGAAAAGAGGCTATATTTATGGAAACCGGAAGATACTATAAAATGCTAAGGACATAAGATGATTGAAAATTTGTAGGTGCACTAGCCCATGGAATTAGATTTGGAAGCCTCTTGAGGAAATTATTATGCTTAGAAACTAATTGTTTGGTACTGACCAGAAACAGAAAAAAGAGACGAGAAACTTGGTTTTTATTTATATTTTTATTGATGTTATCTTTAGTTATTTTCTTCCAGTATATCTCTTCAAATAAAAGGGTTCAGCTATAGAAAAGCTAGTCGAGAACTACATTTGATCCTCTGTTGGCGTACATTTTAACCCAAGTATTTATCTTTTGAAAGTGTTGAAAATTATATGTGCATAGCAGCTTATAATTTGGTGTGGGTTTTTTATCTTTAGTTGTTTTCTCTCATTTTTGCCTCGTTAATTTTTTTACAAATGAGCTGCACTTTCAGTACCATGGTTGGTAGCAGCTAATCCAGTAAATTATGGAAGACCATGTGAACTATCTTGTGTTGAGGCGTTATCTGCAGCTCTAATCATATGGTACTATACTTTACACTTTTTTTGTAGCATTTTTGAACAAATTCTGTTATATTTGGGTGCTAACTGCATGTACACTTGAATTAAATGATGCCATCATGCTCAGATAATCTGATAAAGAATTTATGGTCAAGCGCTAGTTATTTCTCATTGTTGGAGCTAGCATTCTAATGGAGACTATGTGCAGCGTATAATAGATATTTTGAGAAGTATGGACTAGCATCAGACGCGATATGGGGGTGTATGTTTTGACTTGTCTGGCAGTATGGTTAGGTGTTGAAAGAAGGAAAAGCTAAACACATGTCAAACATGCAAATTTGACAAAAGAAAGAGAAGTGGATTCTTTGTCTATTGGACATTCTTTGGAAATTGAATATTCGTGATAAACTGATGCAATATGTTGATCAAGCATGTTGCATAAACACCCAAGCACCCAAGTGTAAGATACTGAAAACGGAAGGAAACAGTTTAGGCACATCCATCTTTCTAACATACTAACTTTTTATTAAGTATCCCTCTTTCTAACATGTGAAAAATGAAAAAATAGAAGCCTTCAAACATCTGTTTTTTGTAATCTTTTTTCATATTTTTATGGTCACTTATGGTGTGCTGTTGGTTGTCTTTTTACACTTAATTGTGTTCATCTTTGAAAGATTTCCCCACTGTGTGTATGATCTTATAAGTAATGCACACTTGATGTTCCATTGTGGTACTATGTTATTTGAATGGTTCTTTCTTCCACTAGGCTTGGCAATAATCCTATTCTGTTATATTGTTGGCTAGAGTTATATATGTTTCTGATAGATAAGTGCATAGTTAGCTAAATTTCATATTGTCATGTTTTTCAACAGTGGTGAAAAGGAAACCGCAGAGTTGTTGCTTGGAAAGTTCAAGTGGGGTCACGCCTTTTTGTCCCTCAACAGGTACATTGGTTTTTACAACTTTTTTCGAGACAAACAATATTTAAACATTTAAACAGTTTTGCTATTCTTAGACCTCAATCTTATTGATTGTGGTTATGTGCTTGAAAGAGTCTTCAGTTGTGAGAAGGCATCCACATGGAATTCTTTGAACTTTAAAATAGTCAATTGTCATCCAGTAGAATCAAAACATGCAGATGAAAAACTTTCTTTCATATTTTAGTTCATGTGATTACTCTATTTCATGGGGTCTTAATACCCTGCTAGTATGACTCCTGGTTAATGATTTATTTCATTTCCTCAATAATGTTGATGTCTATTTGAACCCTTCAGATTTGAAGGCACAAGTTTTCCCTGATAAAAACTGTAATACAAAACCAAATCATCTAGCATATTAATATGTGAGTCACTACCGTGATGTATAAGATACAATCATAAGGGCCGATTTATAAAACTGTAAATATTGTAATTTATTTTCACCGCACCCCCTCTTGACAAGTTATTTCCTTTGAGATCCACTTATTTCATGACCTAGGTATTCAATTTATACTGATTTCATAGCTATTTGAGTGTTTTTTGTTGTAAACTCAACAATGCAGGGAACTTTTGAAGGCATACTCCGATTGTGAAAACAGTGCTGACATGATACTAGTCCAAAATGCTTGGCTTTCCCAGCAAAACCCACGCGTAGCAGCAGTTCTTCCAGACGTAGAAGGTACTTTCTGATATTGTTACACAAATTTGCTGCTTTTGCTTTCCTTTATATGCGCCAGAAATTTAATGCTGTGTTTCTTTTCCGTATTTTGTTGGATAAGTGGAAAAAAGGGAATGAGTTGATTCCTTCATTTCTTCTTTTTTTCATATTACTTTCTCCTGTTCCCTTCCCACGCCACACCATAAGTCTTCTACTGAAGATGCATGTAGATTAGTTACTGTTGGTAAAAGAGACTTTCTTTGGCCAGTGCATTATTTAACAAATGGGTATAATACGATTCTGTACTAAGATTGAAGAGCTATCTTGGACTGAACCCCATATTTCTTTGTCAATACTCAATACTCCATGGTTGCTGTTGTAGTTGATTTTTAATTTCACTCTATTGACTTTATTTTAGTATAAAGATTTATTTATTTTAGTTTATAATAGGTAGAGTGCGGTATAGAACCTAACCTCAAACCCTAGAAGAAACAAGGCCATTACAGCTACACGATATTTCCTCCACAACTACAAGGCTAATACTTCCTACTTGAACCCTTTATTGCTAGCATGTAAGGGAGAATCTCATACCACTTCAGTTACTTTTGTAACATGGTCGCCAAACATACTCTCAATGCTCCATGCCATGGCCTTCCATAGGCCTTCCCATTAGCTTTGACAAAGCTCGAGTAATATTTTCCATTATTGTTCTTGTTGGTTGTGATGCACATTAAAGATCCTAACTCGATTTTCTCATTTGGCACACTCTTATGCAACTTTCTTTTTGAAATCGTTTCTTAATATTTGCATCTTAACCCAGATTCATGAGGAGCTTGCGGAAATACCAAACAATACTTGTGGAAATAACAATTCCCTTAATTTATCTTTGCTCACCTGTGTTTATCTCTACTTTGTGTTTTTGGTCAACATAACTGTAGTTGGTCATTAGATTGACAACCAAAAGTCATCACTCAGCCACATAAATTCTTAATGCTATAAGCTAGTGACTACATATTAGCAGTGACTTCGCCAAAACTCCTTTTCTTTAGAAAATGTAGCATATTGTCTTCCAAGCCCCCACCCCTCTCCCCCGACACAAAAGTAGTAGATGTAGCTCCTCCTAATGTAGTTATTCCTCCACACTTTATTCATACTAGTATCATTTTATTGCTTTACGTTAGTCACCTCAAAAAGGAATTCACCAATTAGAACAGACACTTGGGCAATTCGAAACAGAGATCCTTTGGAAATACAAGTATGTTGACAATCTGTTGCCTACAGGAGCAGACAACGCCTCTCCTAGCGGAGATGGAGATGAGGGATCTTACGATTCAGAAGATGGACTTCCTCCACTTGAAAAGAATTTGAATCATATAAACTTGGATGAAAGTGAAGATGAGGGATCTTACAGTTCAGAAAGTGGAGAGAAAAATTTGAATCATACAAACTTGGAGGAAAGTGAAGACGAGGTATCTTACGATTCAGAAGATGGACTTCTGCCGCTTGTAAAGAATTTGAATCATACAAACTCGGAGGAAAAGCAATGAAGAAACCTAGTAGTTGGTAATTACAGTTGTTTTGGTGGAAACAGCAGAAGTAGCATGCCACAACCGAATGCCTTAGCTGATGAGTGATGAACACTTCACATACGAAGCTCAATGGGTCTGATATATCCCGAAAAATGTACTGTTCTACTTGGTTTGGGCTAGGGATATGCATCTCACCTCAGTTTTTTTTTTTAAATTTTTTTTTGAGTGTGTAGAATGTTGTTTCCTTGAGTTAGCAATAGGAGTCTTCAATATGAATGTCTGTGTTTAAATTGGTTTATTTACCTCTCTCCATCAAAAATCTACTGTCATGATATTAAATGATGGCAAAATCACAATACATATGATGAAAATGGAATGAATTTGGCCAAGAAAAGGCAACTTTTTTTTTTATATTGTGGAGTATCTGACCCGCGCCAACTAGTTTTTCCAGCCCGGACCAAAGCGAGTTTGGTAACTTGCTTACGCAAGGCAGCTCATCCCAGGGCGACCACTACGCCAAATGCTTGGGGTTGAAAAGCCAACTTTTGTGAAGGCAAATCAATCCTTTTCTGCCGATTGCTCAGCTTCATACATTAACTTATTTCATAGAAGCCCATGTCATTTCACCTACATCTTTTGAGGTTTATGCAAATGTTATTTTAATTAATTGTTCTCTCTGTCCCACTAAAGAGTCTTGATATTATTATTTTTTGTTAAAAAAAATTCTCAACCTTGTTAATTATATATTATATATGACAAGTTTACCGTCATAATTTTATTATCATTCTATCGTTATTAAATTAATTTTTTAATAAATTTAGAAATTACAAAAATAAATCTTCCAAATTTACTAGTGTTTACAAATTATTTATGGTGGAATGTATTGCATTGATTAAACACAATCTTTTTATTTTTAATAAATTAATTTGTATTATTTAATTAAATAAAGACTAGTCTACCTTTAGTTTATTATATGTAGATAATTGTAATCTTATATTTTGTACACTTGTAAAACTACAAATTACAAGATTGGTAATCTTTTCTTTTGGTTGCAAAAAGACCAAATATTTAGTAACCACTTATTAAAATGATATTTTCATATGAGTCTGTCTCACACGGAGATGAGGTTCACTCGCTATTCATGTGAAATAGATCATGTGAAAATATCAATTTTTTATGTATAAGTATCGGTTCCTAATATTTACTAGAGGAATGAAAACAAAAGGAAAAAACTTAAAATCCAGTAGGCCAAAAATATGACGTCACAAGCCCATATATATATATATATATATATATATATATATATTTTTTTTTTTGTAATTAGGCCAAAAACTATTGATTAACCTAAATTGCAATTAATGTCACAGGGATATTTTCGTCATCACACACACTATTTCATACTACATTTAGGTGTCAAAACCTCATCTCATTTCATCGAAAACATAAACTGTTACGATTACCACACAGGAACGGGAGAGCCAAAACCCTTAAAAGGGTCTCCATTCTAAATCTGTGGTTACTTTTATTAATTCCGAAATAAAAATATATTTGATTTTCTTCTCAAAAGATTTTCACCACATTCTCAATCTGTTTTTTGTTTTCGTGTTTTGGATATTTCTGTGATTTCAGGGAACCGGTTCGAGTCCAATCGTGTCCTAGCCCTAAATTTACGTCTTTATTTGGTCTGTGGATTTTGGTTGATTTGTTTTTTATTTTTTGTCTGATGGTTGTTTTTGTGTTCTGATGGAACTAGGGTTTCATATCTCCACACCTTTCTCCCAAGTGTGGACCACCTAATCAGCGTTCAAGGGCTCCAATCCAACATCCACTGTAAGCACCCTAACTGTACGTTTATTTCTTATTTTTGATGGTGTAGTTACAATATATAGACTTTTTTGAATTGCCATCAGTGGGTTTTGCTCCTTTTTGAAGCAAATTTGTTTGCATGGAAAATAGTTTGTTAATTGGCTTCCTTTTGGAGTTATAGAATATGCTTCTTCTGGAAATAGCTGCTACTTTCTGATTTCATGATTAATTGTCTTCATGCGTTGCGGTATAGTACAGATATAGTAGAATATGAATGAAGTTACTCAAATTTTATTATGGTACCTATATATCAAGGGGAAATGAGTTTGTTGCTAGCTTGGGTATTGCCAAAAATAATGTAGTTTTGGGCTGTAAAATAGTGAACATAAAAAATGATATTAATGAAAATGGTGAAAAGGCAAAAAAGCCGTTAAAGAATGAGTGGATCAACACCAAGCTTGGGTGTTGCTAGCAATATATTCCCTTTCCTGAGGGCTCTTTCAAGAATTTGTTTTCTGTTAAAACAATCAATGCCCTAGAGACTTCTTGGAGGAAAAAAAGTTAATCTGTATGTAAATTTTTGTTTTTTGGTGGCCGATGTACTAGTGGGAAAGTAGTAGGTGGAAATTTGGTATTGTTCATACAAAACAAGAATTGTGAAAATTGCTACTGGTAATCTTACACCGTACATTGAAGTAATTTGTAAGAAGGATTATTTCCTCATTCCTTTATTACTCAAAATGGTCAACTTGGCATAGTGGCACATAGTTTAACAAACATAAATGATGATCCATATCCATAACATGTCTAATCTTTCTTCATCATGCACGTCTGGAATTTGAACTCTCTTTTTTTTCTTAATTTTTTTCGTACAATTTATTAATCTCTAAAGGTGATAAAGTAGATTTCAACAAACTGTCCATTTTTATTCAATATATGTTAATGAGTGTACTGAGTATGTCAATCAGTATGGGACACATTGAATACTTGGTACTACATATGTATATATGCGAATGAGAAACATAGAAACTTCCATGAGCTGTGTTGGTGGTGTGACTTTCAGTGGTTTCAGGAACTTGGATAGTTGGAGATTATTGCCCGACTGTGCTTGTTATTTTTCTGTTGTTTTATTTCGACTATAGTTGTCTTTGTTGTTGTATTGCTTTGTCATTTGCTGATTGTTTAGTGTGTGTCTTAATCAGGTTGAGTTTTATTGCTAGAAAGGAAAATTTGATACTCTAAAGATGTCGTCATATCCTGTACTTGACAATAAACCAATTGATCAGTGGAAAGTCACCGAGCTAAAAGAAGAACTCAAGAGACGGAAACTGAAGACAAACTGGGTTGAAAGATGATTTGATTAGCCGTTTGTATGAATCAATTCAAAATGAAGTTGAAAGTGCTAAAGCAAATGTTGATAATGGTTTTGATTCTTCTCCTAAACATGTTATTCAGTCTCAACTTCCAATGACAGTGCCTGTTGTTGATGAAAGAACTAGGGCCATTATGGACAAGAGTGAAAAAAGGAACAATGAGCTGAATATTGATACAGTTCAGCCAACAGTTTATGATGATTTAGAGTCATTGGGTAAAGAACAAGTTCTAGAAGGGGATTCTATAGTTGGTATTGATTCTGCTGGGTTGGAACCGGAAAAGGTAATTGAAGCAACTACTGACGAAACAAGCGTTCAAGTAACTACTGTGGAAACTAGTGTTCAAGTAACGACTGTGGAAACCAGTCCTCAAGTAACCACTGTGGAAACCAGTCCTCAAGTAATCACTGTGGGTCCAGTGGTCGGTGAGAGTTTGGCAACTGAAATAGATTTGAGCGAGCAAGAGTTGCAGAACTATGAAACCCAGAACAAGAGTGAGGATTTAAACATTCAGCCGCAGAACGAGGATTCAAATCCTCCACATGAGGAAGCCAAACTCAACTCATCTGATCTTGATAACCAGGTATTTGAGGTCAGCAAAGTAACATCTGATTCTATTTCTACTGATAATGTCTCAATTAATGAAAAGATAGAACTAAAGGATAATATAATTGCTGATGATGTCAAATTAGAATTTGATGTTAAGCCTGAGATGGAGGAGCCATCATCCAGCAATGTTGTCCTGGATGATGGCAATTTGCAACCAATGGATGTTGAAGAGCCACAAGAGAACAAAGTTGAAGTTGAGGAAACTGGAAACAATGCTGATAATCCAGATAGTGCCAAGAAAATTAATAGTGAAGATGTTGGTTTTTCAGAAAAATTAAATTTAGACCGAAGTTCTGGTGATGATTCCTTGAAGGAGGATACATTAGAGAGTAAGCAGATAGAATCAAAGTCTATCTCTGATGAAGTGGGTGATCAGAGAGAGAGAATTGAAGTGCCGGTGGTGAGTGAGGATGCCCTTGCTGATACCATAATTGATGATTTGAGTGCTGACAAGAAAGTTGAAAATAAAAACGGTCTTGCTGTGGCATCCATGAAAAGAAAACTTCATGGTAAGTTTTGCACCACAGGTTTGTTTCTGTAGGCATATTTATGTTCTACATGAATTTTTATTTTTTACTTTGCTTGTCTATCTCTCTAATTTTTCAGCAGATTTCTGCTAATAGTATTCGACATGGCACTAATAATTTGATGGAATGCAATGCCTTTAAAATACAAACGTACTTTTATCTTTTCCTGTTTAAATCACTTCCACCCCCAAACCCAAAAAAAGAGAGGTAAGAGAGATAATCTATAGTTGGACGAGAAAAGGATAGGAAAGATTAGATATGATTGGGCTTCATATTTTAAACGGTCTAGATGATGGATGTTTGATGATCAAGTACAACACATCTTGAAATTTGGTAGATATTTTAATTCACTTAACTCTGCTTTCAAATGATTCAAATACATAACTATTTGTAGGATGGGTATTGCTACAGTTACAAAAACATGGGTACTAAAAGTAGTCACAAAATGACATGTCAAAGATGTTAGTTGTTGTAGGACAAGGTGGGATGAAGTAATAAGGTAATTGTTTCCACAGAGAATCAGTAAAAAAACTCACAAAAGCACACAACTTCAATTTTAAATCAATTCATTCAATAATCTGTAAAATAATGAAGTATTACAATGCTTAAATAGAAAACTCAATACTTAGGGACTAAGTAAAAATCCTATTTTAAAAGGAAACAATCTCCTAATTAAAATCGACCACTATAATTAAAATTTCCAGAATATCCTATTAAAATAATTACATTAATAATTCAATATTTATCTCTAAATAGCATTACAAAATTAATAATTAACTTCTTGATTTTCTTCTTCCATACCACATCATTTTCCTCGACTTTGAAAAAAACTCGTCCTCGAGTTTTGAAATATCGAAGAATAATAAGCCACAATTCGAGAGATGCCTTCCAACAAGACATGTGTATTCGATGTCTCTTGAGCACAATTTTTTGGGAAAAACATTCACACAAGCAAGAAACTAGATATTGCTTTGGACTTGAATACATAATTTGACATAAGAAAGTTAATATGTTTTACTTCAATTGTGTCTTTCTTTTTGTGTTCAACTTCTTGGTTAACATGGTTCATCTCTTACACTGCACTCCCTTTAATGGAAACCACATTTGAATCTTCAACTGATGCAATATCCTTAACTTCAGCCACTTTAAGATACTCACAAGTCTTTGTTCGTGAAGAGTCTCATTGACTCATTGTATTTTATTTGTAGCATTTGGCTTTTTAGCTTTGACATTTGTGTTGATTCCTTGACCACATGTTGGAATTGCGGTGATAGATTTTGAGATATTTGTCTGATTTGCTATAAATGTTGCAATGGATTCTTTTGTTCTTTTAAGACGGTCCTCCCAATTATAAGTCACCATAATTGGAAAGAAAAAAAAAGTACAAGACTTTTGTTTTTGGGATCTAGGGTCTTACATGCATAAAGTACAATGAAACAGGGGCTGAATTGAAACTAATTAAACTTTGGGGGTTGAATGGAAAAATTCAGAAATTTTGGTGGGTGAATTGAAAATTTCAAAAACTTTGGGGGTTGATTTGAAATTTCAGAAACTTTTTTTTTCTCTCTTCCCCTTCTCGGGATAGATGGAGACTGTTGGAAATTTATGGAAGATTATAAATTGTAGAGGAAGTGAAATATAACTTTGGAGAACACTTTGATTTCACTTGCTTCAAATGATTGTACAAGCAATTTATAGGACTCCTAGAATACTTCTATAGTCACCATAATAATTACTACATGACCAAATTCATGTACATGAACCTAACCATTACATGTTTCAAGACATTTTCAAATACATTCATTTACATACATGTATGATGTATTTAGACATTACCTATTCATGTACTTAATTAATTCATGAACAATCTAGAATCAATTTGGTTTAGTTGCTAACAAGGTCTCCCGTAAACCAAATTTTTTCTTCACAATGTCGTAAACCCTTTTGATCTTCCGATTCCTTCAAACGCAAGAAACTCTTTTGCCATCTCCATTAATGTAAATGACACGAATAATTTTTTTGGCATACTCGATTCTTTAACACATTGTAATACTTATTATTTTTGCAATTTCCTTGGACGTGAGAATTTTCATTATTTTCTTAACTTTTGTTTCTTGACATTTCTTCTTCACACATGCTTGTGTTTGCACTTTGTTGTTCTTAATCTTGCTTACTAGCTTCTCACATTTTGCATGTTTCATAAACTTCTTGTGTTGCTTTTTCATTTTACTATTTACAAACTCCTTTTGATCGAAATACTTCTCGATGTATACCCATTCTGTCTTCCACAAAATTCACCACTTCAAATCCCGATGATATAGTTTTGCCTTTGGCCATTAATTTAGTATGAAAAACTTCATCGTGATCAAGCTTATGATCTACTTCATGTGAATTAGTATTTGAGTCTCAAAATGAATTACTTGTGTCACTTAATTCTCTTCTGGTGGGAGATTGTTTTTGATACTCGTTTGTTTCTACCAAATATCTCCAAATTTGGCTTCTCATAAATACGTGAATTTTTTCCCGATGAATCCATTTGGACCCAACTTCCATGACTAAAAAGATCATTTGATTCTTTCGGAATTTCCAAATATTGGGAGGGAGGCTTGAACTCAATGCCATATTCCTTGTCTTCATCAATAATTTCTTCTTCCATTTTCTTAAATTCGACAAGTTCTTCAATGTTTTCTTTTTCTTCTTTCTCAAAAGATGCTTTAATTATTGTGTCTTCAAATTCTTTATTTTCAAAGTCTTCGTTTTTACTTTCTTCTTCTTCAACTTCATCAATTTCTTCTACAAGTATCTCATCTTCTTCCAAAAACTAAAACTCTTTAATGATGGACCTTTATAATTATTGCAAATAAATTCAAGTTCATTCCATAACCGAGGTAGAGAATCAAAACCCGCAACACGTTTCCAAACTTCTTTATGCATTACTCCTTGCAAAATCTCCTTTGTTCTTTTTTCTTTCAATTCTCGAACATTTTTTGATATACACTTTTCTGGATTTTCTTTCAAAATTTCCCATTTTCTTTTCTGGCATTACTCCTTGCAAAATCTCCCTTCTTAATTACATCTTGCCATAAATTGCAATCTCCAAGAAATACTCGAATCCTTGTGCTCCAAACATTGTAATTTGTGAACACTAATTTGACATCAAACCTTGGAAATATCATTTTTCTATAATTTACATCTCCAAAACGCTATCAATATGACCACGTGACGTGTTCAACTCCCAAAATTATTCTCCAAATTTTTTCTGAACTAGCACCTTTTTCGGAGCTTTAATGCGCACACTTTGCACTCTCCCAACGGAACACTTCGATAGCACCGAGTCACCTTTCTTGGATCTTCAATTTTGCCTTAGCCACTTTGATTTAACCTTCTCTAAACTTTTGAATTAACCTTGGCTCTGACATCACTTGTTGGATAAATTTGAAGAGGATATATTTTAGGGAGTGAAATTTGACTTTGGAGAACTCTTTAATTTCACTTGCTTCAAATGATCCAAGTACAAACTATTTATAGGACTTTTAGGATACGTCTAGAGTCACCATAATAATTACTACATGATCAAATTCATGTACATGAACCTAATCATTACATGTTCCAAGACATTTTCAAATACATTCATGTATGATGTTTTTAGACATTACTTATTTGTGTACTTAATTAATTCATGAACAATCTAGAATCAATTTGGTTTAGTTGCTAACAGACTATGACGACGACGATTTCTGTTGCAGATCGTGCTTTCGTCACAGAAAATTATTGTCGATTCTCTAGCGAACTTCGACAATTGGTGGATGTCAGAAAATAGGGTAGGAAGGAATTGAGTGAAATTAAAAAACATAGGAATTTTGGCTTTAACACCATTATGATGTAGAACAAGGTTGGAAGAAGTAATAAGGTACGTATCTCCGCAGAGAATTGGTAAACAAACACAAACAAAAGCACACAACTTCAATCTCAAATCAATTCATTCAATAATTTGTAAAATAATATTGTATTACAATATTTAAATAGAAAACCCAATACTTGGGGAATAAGTAAAAATCCTAATTTAAAAAGAAAATAATCTCTTAATTAAAATCTACTACTATAATTAAAACTTCTAATTAAAATCTACTACCATAATTAAAACTATCCTAATTAAATCTATTACTATATTTGAAACTTCTAGAATATTCTACTAAAATAATTACATTAATAATCCAATATTTATCTCTAAATAACAATACAAAATTAATAATAAACTTGTTGATTTTCTCCTTCCGTACCGCATCAGTGGTGGTTAGAATTATTAGGCCCATTGGTGAATCATCAATTATTCACATCTAGTCACACCATTTTGTATCCGGTTTTAGCATCAGTTATTTTGCAAGCATATATTTCTAGATTTCTAATCTGCTAATTATTTACCTTCATTCATGTATCAATGCATTGAGCCTTCAATTGCGTTATGTGTGCGTGCATGTTCACATTGGTGGACATAATATTGGCCGAATACAAGCGACCCAAAAACAGAAATAAGACTTAAAAATATTAGACTAGAACATATTACTAGACCAGCTCTAATGACGTTGGGTTTGGAACCTGGCTTTCCTTTTCCTTAAGCTTGCTTTTCCTTGATTCAATGCCTGGAAGCTATGGTATGTGTCAGCTCTCTCCTTTCTGGTTCCATGTTTGATTATTCTTCCCTGAAATTATTTCACTGTACTTCTGAAAATAAGTTTAAAATCTTTGTTCTCCATAGATATACATTATTTTTTGATCTCATTTCTTTGTAGTTTGTTATGAAGTATGATATGAATCATTACATTTGTGTGTACTTGAATTTTGTTATGTTTTTTTGTCTCTAATGGCCATCTCTGTAATATAATCTGCCATGGCAGGCCAAGAAACAATTGGGAACAATGAGACTACAAAGAGGCAGCGCAGATGGAACTCTGAAGGCCTTAAAGTCCTTGAAACACAAAGCGCCACTATATCACCATCTATTACACCCAGGGCATTTCAGTCTACTACACCCAGGGATGCATTTCAGTCAACTGCGAAACGTGACTTCTCTAGGTCCGACTCTACAGCTAGTGATGAAACGACCAAGGAGCGTGTTGGTGAGCAGTTATCATTTTTTTTGTGATCCTATAATTTTATCCATCTAGCGTCAGCATCTAACTTTGATTTCTTGGCAGTTCCACCTTCGGTAAAGCCTCCAACAAGTTCTCTTAGGATTGATCGTTTTTTACGTCCTTTTACTTTGAAAGCTGTACAAGAACTTCTTGGTAAAACGGGTACGGTCACCAACTTCTGGATGGATCATATTAAAACCCATTGCTATGTCAGTGTAAGTTCTCGATCTCTCTTTATCACACTTAATCTCAGACACCCCGCACACAACCCAAAAAAGGGCCCACCCTAAGAAGATATAAAATATTGAACTTGGAAGTTTATGTGCTGCAAAAATAGACTTTGTTTCCTATGATAAACTCCTGTATGTAGTGTATGGTGGATCTTTTATCTAGGGGTGGAGGGTGATCTTTGGTGGCTTGTTTGTTGGCAGAGAAGTTATAAATTTTGTTTTTGACATTGATGTGTGGAACTGGATGCAGTATTCATCTGTTGAGGAAGCTATAGAGACTCGAAATGCTGTATACAACCTACAATGGCCTAAAAATGGAGGGCGCCTTCTGGTAGCCGACTTTGTTGAGCCCCAGGAAGTGCAAATGCGAGTGGAGGCTCCTCCCTCCCCAGCAGCTCCTGTCAGCACAGCTCCTGTCTTACCTCCTGCTCCAGTCCCTATGCAAGCCCAGCCCTCTCCCCGTTTACAGGTTCAAAGGCAGGTGCTTCCGCCGCCGCCTCCTCCTCCTCCCCCTGTCTCTCTCCCTTCCCCACCCCTGTTGTCAAACCCACCTCCAGCAAGGGAACGAGCTCTTCCGCCACCTCCTCCACTCCCTGAAAAAGTTGACCCTCCAATTGTCACTCTGGACGATCTCTTTAGGAAGACCAAGGCAACTCCTCGCATCTACTACTTACCATTGTCTGATGAACAAGTTGCAGCTAAGCAGAAGGCCAGAGGGGAGAACCATTGAGCAGTAGGGATTAGGCTACAGCATAATCAGGATTGCTCTTGGATTTCCTAATGGATAGCTGTGTTTGCGAGATAGTGGTAAGATAGTGTCATATAATTCCATCTTTGCAGGTCTGCAGGTGTTGCTTGTAGGAACTGTTTGCGTCCTTGGTGTGTGGTGCAGGAGGAGCCTATTCGTTGATGGATTTTTGTTTTTTAATGGACTACTTTGGGTTGGGGCTGAATTTAATTTCCCTAAATCAACATTTCCCTTTTTTTCCTAGTCAGGCGTTCCAACTTTATTATGGTTGAAATCTAGCATTCTAATGATGATACTTTCTTTAATGGATCACTTGTTTTTTCAAGACAATAGAATCTTTGTTGGTGTAGTGTTTCTTATGCCTATTTTTGTTGTGTGGTGGACTGGGTGTTTCCATGGGCAGATCTCATGAAGAATTCTATGCCATATTTTCTTATGGTACACTTCAAATCTTCAAACTTAGGTTTGGAAATAATTTTGTCAAGGCATAATTTAATAAATCACTAGAACCACTTGATTTATATTTATGATTTTTTAAATAATCACGTGTAGAATATAGCGACAACATACAAAAAATAATATATTTACATGAAAATCGTCGTTATAAATTTTATAGTGACGGTTTTCACCGTTGATATACATCTATAGTGACCTGTTTCAGTGGTGTGGAAATATCAATTTCCATAATATATCATACATACAAAAATGATTCAATGGATGACAGTTCCAGATAAGTGGTTTCATCACTAATTTCTGTGGAGTTATATTTTTCTTATTTTGTATAATTAATATAACTATATATATAACTATATTTATATATATATTTGTTATATGAAATTTGTATAATATACATTAAATTTGTGTGTAAAAAATGTTATTTTCACTTCCCCCCACCCTCCCCTCAACTTGAAGTGAAACAATGATATGTGAATAGAAAAACACTTTGAAAAATAATATTCTTGCTAAAGCTACAACTTTCAGCTAAAAGAGTCATATTGGATAAAAATAGTTTTATTTATTTTGACACAATGTTCTCAATTTTATTTTTGTCCCATCATTACTACATTCATACGTCAACAAATTTAGGGATTAACATAAAGTGGTTACTCAACAAATTTAGGTCTTAACATGGAAAAAAAATAAAATTATTAATTTCTCAATTTATTTAAATTTTGAAAATACAATTATTTATACTTAATTATTTTATGTATTTTTACAATATTAACTAGTGCATTAAGTAAAATTAAATAAGTTCAAATCAATTTTAATTTTAAATTTTATAAATTGATTAGGAAAAAGTTAAATAATACTACTTTTATTGTGACACATTGGAGTGTGTATATATATATATATATATATATATATATAATATTTATATTAATGTTAAGACATAAATAGTTAACGATTATAAAACACGTGAATCACTGTTGCGGCAACTCCCTGGGGTTCCATCTCCAAGTCGCAGAAACCCTAATCAAAGTAATATGTTGTCCGTTTCATTACATATCATAGCAAATTATCAATTGTAGGCTCAAACTTTCTCTAATCTTCTGTCCGTCTTCTGTTTTTCCAGGAAAAATAGTAACCAAAAATGGTTCCCGGAAAGAAAACGGTAAACATCTCGCCCTTTTGTTCAATTTAATCTGTTCTCTCTTCATTTTCTGTTTGTTTTTTCGTTGCTTAAGTTTTTGTGCTTTTGCTTTCGCAGAAGAAGACTCATGAGAGCATCAACAACAGGCTCGCTCTTGTGATGAAGAGTGGAAAATACACTCTTGGTTACAAAACCGTTCTTGAATCTCTTCGCAGCTCCAAAGGTATCTATCTATCTATATATATGAATCTATTGAATTATCATTTTTGTTTCTTGCTGTATCCTCTGTTTGGCTGCCAACCCAAAATGAGTTTCTAACTCTAAAAAATCATAATAGTAGTTGTCGGTATCCATTTTATTCCCAGGTGAATTTAAATAATGTATACTATATTTAAATAAAATTTACCACTTTATATTAACTGTAAAATTGAAAAATTATGTTACTTTTAATATTTAAGTATGGTTTATAAAGTGAACTTTCTTTGTGAGATGTACAAACATCAAAGATGGACTCACATTTTTGGAAAGGATGGAGTACAACCTAAGAAGAGTCATTCAATTTGGGTTTCATTTGTGTAACGATTAGCTTGTCTGGTAGATTATAGTATTTTCCTGCGAAGAAGTGATGCAGGCAGTCGTTCATTTGAGATTTACTATTCTGGTTCTTGGTTGAGAATGACAGGAAAACTGATAATTATTTCGAACAATTGTCCGCCGCTACGAAAATCTGAGATAGAGTATTATGCTATGCTCGCAAAGGTTGGCGTCCACCATTATAATGGAAGTAAGTGTAATACACTTCTGCTCTTTTACTGCTTTGTATTTGTTTATTTGTTATTGGTGTTTAAAGTTTTGGCCTTTGATGTTTGTTTTAAATATGGCAATTTCTGCATTACTTGGGTGCTGCATGTAATAGTGTTCCTATGCCTTGTAGATAGTTTTGACTATAAATTCAATGGAAGTTGGTGGTAACTGGCTTTGCATTACAACTTGTAATTTTGCTATATGTTATGTACACATACTACGTTAAGTGTGCTCATCTATATTATGGGATTCCAATTTTTATATTTACTTCTAAACTTGTATTGTATGTCCAGCCACTCTCGCTTGTTTGTCAATCACATGCCCTCCTCTCAAAGTATAGTTGGAATGTTGTCTAAACTCTAGATTTTGTGTGTTTTCATTAGTTGAGGTTTGACATCCACTTTTCGGTTATTATTGAGAATAGCTTTTATAATCTGCTTCGTACTGGCTGACCTGGCTGGGATAAGCTGTTCAGTTATTGCAGATAGATAAGAGACTACTTTTCAAATCCAATTCATAATAGACTGCTCTCCTCATGAATTTGATTTGCAGATACTATATGCTGCATAATGATGTCTTATATTTTGTGCTTTAGAAGCCATTCAATCTCTTGAGCTCATCCACCAGATTGATGGTGTTGTATTGACTGGGTTGTTGACCAAATAAATAGTGATTCCTATGTTTCAAATTGATGGGGACTATTTTGTTTTGAGGGAAATTGTCTCCTCAGTCTTGTGAACTAATTTCATTTATTTGACAAGTGGTCTTGCAATGACGAAAACCTGATCTTTCTCTCTGGTGAACTTACAGACAATGTTGACTTGGGAACAGCTTGTGGCAAGTATTTTCGTGTTTCATGCCTTAGCATTGTTGATCCAGGTAAAGAAGTGCTTAGGAGTAGAACGTCTGGAACTTCAATCGACAGTTTGGCATTGTTGCTGACTTATTGCTCCTTTTCTGCGCAGGTGATTCTGATATCATCAAAACATTGCCCGGGGATCACTGAAAAGTTCCGGCTGCCAATCTTGTCACAAAAGAATTAGAGTCGTCATTTTCAATATATGATATTCATAAACTTGAAGAAAACATTAATTTGTTAATGCTGAATTTTGGTCTTTACTTGAAATAGGTGTTGTTTCCTTGTTCAAGGTGGACATGAGTAAAATTTCAATGCATATGCAATTGTATTCACGTTAGTAAGTTGAAACTGAAAAACTTGATGTCTTGGAGTGATTGTCTGTCCTTGTTGAAAAGGAAAAAAGTTTTTGGGATGATCAAGATAATAGGGATGGCAATGGGGCTGATTTTATGCACTCGCACTGGGTACATACTTGAGATATATGTATTTAATTATTTATAAATATGTATAATCATTAAAATATTAGTGCGTGTGTATATATATATAGGTTCTCATTCGTGACAACCGGTTGTCACAGGTACTATTCTAGCAATTATAATCTACACCATTGGATGGTGTCGCTAGAACGACAAATGGCATCGTTGCCCCTTGAAGACGCCACTTCTTTTTGTTTTCTTTCACTTTCTTTTTCTCTCTCCAAATTAAAACTCCAAAACAGGCAATTAGTTGATTTAAAATAATTTTAGAATTTAATAAAAATATATATTATTTCTCTAAAATTCTCTCGATTCAAAATATATGACTTTTTAAAGTAAATTTTAAATTAGTATAAATTCATATAATTTTTTCAAAAAAAAAATTATTGAATTGAAAAATATCTTAAAAAGTATTATACTATCATGTACATTATTTTTTATTTTTTGGTTATTGTAACCTGTAAGTTTTGTTCTCATATGTGACTCACTTTTTGAGACCCCAGCTTTACCCATGTTAATACACTTCTCTGCATAACACTGGCAACCAAAACCCAGATTTCTTTTTCTAAGATTATAGCAGATTTTTCGCATTCCTCTTGTAGCTAACCTTCACAACCTCTTGAAATCCTTCTTTGTTGGAAATTAAGTTAATACAAACCATACAGTAAAATAAAAGAGAGATAAAACAACACGCTATTTAACGTAAAAAACTCTTAAAGGGATAAACGACTAGCCAAACTTTGAATCTCCGCCATACCAATGGGCTTACAATAATCCTCCCAGGTTTTACGCTTTAAAACTTGAGCTTCCCAGTCCACCACGACACAACTTTTTCTACGGACTAAATGTTACAAAACCCTTTCAAAATACAATTTTTTTTCAACAAATTTGGTCTTCTTATTCAAAATAAAAATACTACTAAAAATAAGATTTCTTTTCATAATAGACTTCAACCTATAATAAATATCTTATTAAAAATAGGACACATTCCTTTCCATAATACCAATTCTTTTCTGGATAAGAATAAGATTCGAAGAGTAATCCAACAATTCATCACTTGACCCGATTTCCCTAATACTTTAACTTCATATCTCAATAGAATTCGAAGAGTATCCTAACATTCTTCTCCCTCTTCCATTTCTATTTTTTTTTTTGTTATGCAGAATGCAATTAACTAATTGTATTAATTGCTTCCCGCCATTAACTCAATTGGGTGACACAGGCCCTATCGTGCATTTACCGATTTGAGTCCTGGGGGCTTCGGCCAGATTTTGATATAATTAAAACTAGGGTTGGTGCTGGTTGTGGGATGAATATCGTCTTTAGTGAGCATAAGCTCAACATCACTCAACAGTGTACGTGTATTGAAAGTATCCTTCGTTTTCTTTATTTATTTTAGGCTTAAAGACAAAATTGTCCCCTCAAATTTGGCCTAAAAAGCCATTTTGTCCCTCAAAATTTGAAAGTCTACAATCAATACCTTAAAGTATTTTAAAATAACAATGTCGTCCCCTTCACGTCAGTCCGGCTGTTTTTTGGCCAAAAACTAGCATATGTCATTTATTTGCGAGTTGAATACGTATTGTATTATATATAAACAGCAGAAATTAGAACTATAAAAAAAGCATTGTTCATCTTCAAAAATGGAAACAAAAATTGTTGTTCCTCTTCAATTAAAAAGAAAACTTTGCATGTTCATCATTTTCAACCACAACAAAATAATTAAGAAAACAAAACAAAAAAAGTAGAAAATGCTCATCTTCAAATTAACCCAACTATCCACATCTCTAAAGTCTTAATTCGACTCATGCATCATCAGATCTACAACACGTTTGCCCAATTTCTGAGATTCAGCCGCGATGGTGGGGGTAATATATTATAGGAGTATATACTACCCATGGATTTTCAAGGAACAAATATTCAATCGTGTTTATTTGCTAGCTTCTCACTCGAGAGCACTCTCGTTTTCATGGTGTCAAGTACTTGCCAATTATTTTGGGACAATGATAGAAGATATGATAATTTATTCTTCTAGGAAGTTGTAAACGACAAACATTTTGAAACAAATTTTTTCTTCTAAAACGACAATCTTTTAGAAACGGAGAGAGTATATGATAGTGGTACCTTATTTATACATACCGTATAACATATATATAATTTTGATTATGCTTTCTTGTACATGTCCATTGCTTTTGTTGAACCCCTAATTCCATTTCATCTCCCACACCTGCTTCTTGAACATACATACATAGTTAGCTGCTAAAAGTTTTTGAAGTGCATGTAAACTGTGGCTAAAGGTTGGAATTGCATGCCACTTCATGTAATTTAATTCTCTGGTCAGCCCAAAAGAATAATTGATCCTCGAAATTTTGTGGAAACACCGAGTTTTTGATAGTGGAAACACAAGATTAATACATGTAATAGCTAGCTAGCTTCAAATAATAACTTAATTAATGTAGTGATATATATATATATATATATATATATATATATATATATATATATATATATATATATCCCTTTCAGTTGAGGGATCTCTCAAATAGTGTTATTTGAGGGATGCCTCAACAACCGGTGGATCTGTTTGTGGAACCTTTATATGGCTGAGATTGTTTTACATTTTTTAACCGTTTTTCACACTTCTGACACACCACAAACAGATCTAACGGTTCCGCAAACAGATCCACCGGTTGTTGAGGCATCCCTCAAATAACACTATTTGAGGGATCCTTCAACTGAAGGGTACTATATATATATATATATATATCTGGTCGTGGAGCATTTCTGTTTCAGATTATGAAGAATATATTCATTTACAGTTAACATTATGTGCACACATCACAGCCAGATAATTGTGACTGCGAGACCTCCATTAACATTATGAAATTTGACTGCCAAGAATAGGAAAGCCAAGATCATCTAGTCGACTCTCTCTCTCTCTCTCAAGCTAACTTGTCCTTCATTAATTACCAAATTCATCGCCTTGTTTATCAACAATTAATACGATCGAGGACTATGAAAAATTAAGGTTTACAAACTGATCATATTCACTTGAATTGATCAACTAATTAATTTGCTTGCTTGCATTAAGCTTACTTTGAATTATCATTAGATAATAATATTAAACCCTGAAACACCAACCTGAAGTTAGTACAGCGGCAGAAAAGAGAAGGGCATATATAAAATAAAACTTTAATTAAGCATAATTGTAAAATATGGACATATTTATATATAAAATTACACATGCAAGCTATAGAAAATCCTGATTTACAGAGATAGATAAACCCATACTCGGAAATTAAGCATAATTGTAAAATATGGACGTATTTATATATAAAATTACACATGCAAGCTATAGAAAATCCTGATTTACAGAGATAGATAAACCCATACTTCATCTACATATATATATATATATAAGCTAGCGTACGTTCATGCCATGCAGTCTTTTGCCTGTTCTGAGCTTCCCTTTGACCGGCCGGCAGGGTGAATTTTCTTGCTTTTACCAACCAACTTTTTCCGGCCTTTCTCTCTCTCCTCTGCTCGCTTCACTTTATTCTCGACGCGCTTTTGCTGTATGTAAAGTACACCAAAACTAGCTCCGACGGACGTCATGGCTGGAAAATGAAGAGCTGTATGTGGGAAATTATGTGTGTGGATTAATTTAATTGCAATGGAGTACCTAGAGAAACCCCCAAGGAAGGAATTTATAGCGCCTTAATTATAGCCAGGCAAGAAGAAATGATGTTGCCTTTTGTCACCCTGGCTACATTTCAACATTTTAACTCTTTTTGGGGTCAGATTCGTAAAATTTTAAAATTCAATGGCCATGCGAAATCATTTACGCTAGGTTTTGTTTGCAAATATAATGGGTGGGATATGACTATTTTTAAAAACTTAAATTATTATCATTACAGACTATTTTATACTATAGTTAATTCGTTATTTAATTCTATAGACTTTTTTTTTTGTTTTTTTTAAGACTATTTGATGAGGAATTATAATTACAAGTGAAAATGTGGTATTCTACAATATACTTTTGAGATATCAAATGATCTTAGAAAATGATCACAAATAATTCATAGATTAAATAACAGACTAATCAAAGAATAAAATAGTTCGAAATACAGAGTCCTCCACTCATCATTTTTACAAACGAAGCGTAATTTTAATTTTAATCGAAACAACTATAACAACTGTATTTATTACTCTCATTTCTTATATTTTGCAATCATATCATCAATTTTTTGAATTTTAAAATTCCAGACATTAATTTTTTTTATAAAAAAATGTGTTAAAACGAATACTAATATATAATTAATTAGCTGTAGTACTTAATGTTGGATGTTTCTAGCACACGCAATTTAGAAGTCAAGGATAAGACTAAATAAGTGGAGACAGATATAAAATAGATAGACAGACAGATAGGGTCATCTTTAATTTATTGGTGGCCCTTCGTTTCGGCTTTACCATTAGTAAACAATGTGCCTGATCATGATATGATATGGACGGTGGATGGTTTGAAGAAGGACCCTCCGCCGACAATATAGACAATTGATAGTATATTTAATATTCCCTCCGTCCCAAATTAACTGCTCAGTTTTGATTTTTTTTAGTTAAATTGACTATTTTTAAACTATTTTGTGTACCATTTTTGCCAAAATACAGGCGAAGAGGTTATAACAAAAAAAAGTATATACAATTTACTACTAATACCAATTTTTATAATGTTAAAAATATATTTATACATGCTTAATTATTAATTTTAAAAATAGTCAATTTGACTAAAAAAAGTATAATACAATTATTTTCTTAATACTTGTGCACAACTCTAAAACGACTTATATTAAGGGACGGAAGTAGTATAATTTAACTCATCACGTGTCAATATTTCAAACCAGGTGATAAATAAGATATATTCCATCTCATTAAGAAGGGTAATGTGGGTATTTCACATGTCCAAGATAAATAGTAGAAAAAACAACCTATGTGAATGAAAGCCAAGATTAGGTTACACTAGCTACCTAGTTTATATCCTAATCAAGTTTAGCACACAGATGATACATATACTAAAGAGTAAGTGGTCGGAAATTAATTATCATCTAATCTTTTAAGGCGGCTCTGATTGTGGTTTAAGCATTAATACAACCACAAAAAATAATGACTAATCCAGAGCTTCTGTCTTAAGTGGTACTCTAGGTCTCTCGTTAAATAAAAGGTTCTAGGTTCACCCTCTCACTCAAATTAGCAAAAGAATAAAATAAAAAATAAATAAATGATGAATGTGACGCCACATCAATAGTACTGATAGATATGGTTGGTGCATAGCTGGACATTATCTTAGTCCACCTGTCATTCAGCTATGCACCACCTGTCATTCATATACAAAGCACAAATGTTTAAGAAGTTTTTTACTACTTTTTTAAATGTATTTTTTAGATAGAAATGTAAAATAGTAGTGTTGTAGTATTCAACGTATATAAAATATAAACAATGTCATTAAGGATTTCGTATCAATTTATAGTTTAAAAATAAAAATATATTTTAAATTTTGAATGACTTTAAAAAAAAATTATCTCTCTCATTTAGGAACGAACAAAGTACTTAAAGATCGGCAAATGTAGCCTAATTTTAATGGTTTTGTTTGGTTATATATATATATATATATATATGTTCTCTTATTTTGCAACATTAATATTCACAAATATTTTGACAAAAATCACTTAGGGAACTACAGGAAAAAAAATTTAGGCCAAAATATTTTTAAAAAATAAATTAATTTATTCAATCCCTCCTTCGTAGATTACTTATTACAAATTTGAACCTTATATATCTATCTATCTATATATACTAGTTGTGTCCCGTGCCTTCGGTACTATATTGACGGTGGAATTTATCCCAAACTTTGGACGGCCCAGATAATTTATTGAGTGAACGAAAAATTTAAAATTATTTATATTTTATTAAATAGATACACGCGTTCAAGAGGACTTGGACAATATGATTCACAAAATTCAATTATTGGTGGGAAGCAATTTTGTGCAGGAGTAGTGGATACATGTTTTGTTCTGGTATTTATTTTATATTATTCATACTAAATCTGTTCATTAAACTAAAACAAATCATGCATTACGTGGTGGTTGACATAGTTTTTTAGCCATTAGTAGTGAGCATCTCCAAGAGTCCAAGAGTAGTAGCAAAAAAAACTCTTTAAATTAAAGTTTGTTGACTTACGTGGCAATTTGGAGAGCATTATTTGCTACTTTCATATTTTGTGCCTCATCAATTTCTTCAATTCAATGAACTGTACATTAAACCCATCAAGCATAATAAATGTTTTTAGCCTTTTGTAGATTTGAAGAGTAAGAAGGAGGTTGCAGATTTGAAAAGTGAGAAATAGGTTGTAGATTTGATGACTAAGGATTGAAGAGGCTGTTGGAGATGATTTTTCAGATGTGACTCACCTATTTGAATATTCAAAAGTGTTTGAAGAGGCTGTCGAAGATGCTCTTATATATATATATATATAAAAGGATAAGCTTGGGACAAAATTGACATCCTAAAGTAAGTTTAGTGCGTCGGCGACGATGTTAGCTTTACGCGGATGGTAAAGTATCTCGCAGTCGTAATTCTTGATCAGTTCCAACCATCTCCTTTGACGCATGTTTAAATCCTTTTATGTAAAGATGTACTTCAGACTCTTATGATATATGTATATCTCACACTTTTCTCCATATAAGTAGTGTCTCCAAATCTTCATAGCAAACACTAATTATAGATTTGATTTAAATTAAGAAATCCTAATTGTTATAATAAAAGAAAATTTATATATATATATATATATATATATAGAAAATGACCCACAACATAAAGTTGCAATAAAAGTAGTGTATATGGTAACTAAATTTATAGTATTAGTTTGTCTTGTTTTCATATTATTAGCCGGTAACATACCAGATGATGAAAGTGCTGATTGGTTGTCCTCATCATTTCTGGAAGTGTGAATATTAACGCGTGCATTATCAACAGGATTATAATTCTGGAAGAATTTTTGCAAATGGTATATATAATTCTCTTCTTCTCTCTCTTTCTTCAACAGTAATTTCATTCTCTCTCTTCTCATCATCTCTCTCTTCTTTGCTGCTATTCTGCCTTCTTGTTTATCAAATTGTGAAGCCATTGTTTGATTATTAGCAAATAAAGAAGCCAAGATATGGTTAAAGAAGCCAAGATACGAATAACTAAATGTATATCGAGTCTTTTTGTATACTGCGTAACGAAGCCAAGATGTGTGATATATCTATCATACACACATGAGCTAGATCTCCTATGAGGACATGCAAGACAATTGGACATGAAAATTGAATAAGAGTGTTTTATAATTTCACTTATTTGTATTTTTACCCCATCAGAATAAGTAAAAATTAATACAAATAGGTGAAATTATAAAGCACTCATGTCCAATTTTCATGTCCGCATAGTAAATACAGCAATAAGCAAGGATTTAGGGGGACAATAACACACAATAACATATGACACAAATAAACAATTTGTTCTCTCCTTACTATTATAGTGGATTTCTTATCTCTCTCCGTTGTTTTTTTCCAATCGGATATTTACGTAAATTCTTATGTCCATGCTTTATATCTCTTACAATTGATGTGTGTAAGTTTATCTGTATGTATTTCGTGAGTTTGATTTCACAACAATACAATCAACTTGTTAGCGCGATTTTGACTTGCTGTTTTAGTAATTTCGTCATACGTATAAAATAAGTCGTTAACAATGCTCCAATACTAAACCAACCAAACCAACGATATGTTTTACTCAAGTATGACTATAGATCATTAATAATATTTAGGAATTTTATAAATGAGGTTTTTTGTGTGGGTAACGGATGGAGTATATATATTATAAAGAAACCTTGTTTAATTATGGCCGGGTACATGAATAGTTTTAGCCGCCGAACCATAGATTCTTTTGGAAAGATATGTTAAATAAATAGTTGTAACACAGAAGTTGATAATGACATGAGAAATTCTACCAACCAAGAAACAATTCTTACTTAATTACATGGGATATATTGTAATTCTTATATATATATATATATATATATATATACGCACATGAAATATAGGGAGGAATATAACTATATATATATAGCCTATATATGTGATAAGGTTTTTTTTTTTGATTATATTCAACTGAAATTTAATATTCATACTTTTGACACGAACCTAACTAGCATGCGGTTCCCTTGTCCTTTCCTCCTCGACTCTTTTAGTTTATAGACATCATACGAAGGGTGTACGTAGTTGGTGTTATTTAACCTGAACATTACTAAACATGCATGCATGCATGTTAATTCATGTGCAATCTATAAAAGAGCTAGCTTATCTAGCATATATGTATTGAACAACCATGCAAAAAAGTGAAGAAGAAGAAGAAGAAAACACAGTACTGCGTGCGTACGTACCTTTATTTCAGTACCAAATTGTACAACATTTAAACAAAGAAAGGGCCCAAGAGCTAGCTAGGGTGACACTACTAATAAAAGAGGTACAAGAAGCAATTTGATAACAACCCTAATTACGTACTAATTTACATTGACAACCCATGCATGCATGATTCCATAGATATCTACGCACACGTCCAAGCATTAAGCCATTAATTCTCATTAATCTTTCGGATTAATTTGACAACGGAGAAGAACTGCCAGGGTAAATTTTGTTTTTACCACCGGATTTACTCGTCATCTGATCATCACCAACTCTTTTATCTTTCACACCATTAATTACCTCCCCTGATCTTCTTTCTTTCTCCTTCTTCATTTTCTCCTCCACACGCTTTTGTTGCACATGAAGAAGACCATAACTAGCACCGGTGGATGACATGACTGGGAGTTGTATACAAAGAAAATGAAATTAGTATTATATATATATATATATATATATATATATATATTGTGAAAGTTTCTGGTCTATAATTGTGTTATATAGTATTTCAATATTGAACTTGAAGAACCCAAAGGAGGATATTTATAGGGGAAATTTTTGCCTTCTGTGAGCAAAGCATCCATCATAACTAACTAACTAATGTATCTAATGGCTGAGGATTTATGTTATATAAATAATCAATTATTCACATAATTAAGCCGGCCGGTTTAGTTAGAACAAGATAATTAATAATGAATTAAGAATCGATACAAGTGGTGGAATTACGTAAGTAGTACGTACTGTATATTTAAATTAATTAAAATGGTTACTTTTTTTAAGGTTTCTATATATCTCTACTTAATTGTGGCTTAACAATATGCCACATCAGCAGTGATATGGAGGGTGCATAGTTGGACATCATTGAGTTTATCAATCAACTCCTAAACAATTTGGTTAAGACTTGATAATGAAGAAACAATTAAACCACTACATTAGATATAAGTAATTAAGTGTGTATATATATATATATATATATATATATATATATTCCTTGCTTTTGGACAGTGGTATCACTGACTCTGTTGTCCTACTTACCAGTTAACTTAATTGTTTCTACATTGTTATATATATAGCCATTAGCACTATATATATATATATACTCCTTAGGAAAAGTAAGTTTATGTTAATTAAAGGCACATTTAGATAGATTAATTTATACTAAATGGTTGAGCACAAACTGTGCATATATTTGATTATAATTAAGGGCCACTTCTGAATGGAGATAGAGCTGCTAGAGAGAATATCGAAAGAGGAGGCAACTAAGGAAGATGTAGTTGTAATAGATGATAAGACTTGCATGTACGTACAAGTTTATTTATTTGTAGAATGTAGACCCAAAAAATAATTGTACATGTTTATGGAAAAATTATAAGATTACTTTGGAATATTGAATTTTTATATATTCAGCAGCTACATAGGAATTTAGATGGATTAAAATGTGAAATTTTCTCATTTGTTTGTACTTTTGTAATATTCTCGTTCTTGAATTTAACTAATTAGTAAATTCTTCCCTCAAAATACAATTGTTAATACAAAATTATATTTTTAAGATATAATTTTAATAGTGTACGCAAAATTGACTCGTAAAACTAATTAATAGACCGTGAGGTAGGGTTTGCTATTGTAAAGCTAAACACCATATCCGGTTGCAAATGCCGGGAGATGTTGAAATTTCAATACATGTTTTGATAAATGACTTTTTTAAAAATGCTAAGATTGTGATATATATATATATACCAATACATTTTAACTAGGAGTAGTACGTTTAGATAAAAACCCAATTTGAGGAGTACCAAATTATTGGAGAATTACCATATCTTATACAAGAGAGACAAATTACTGCAATTAATAATAATATAATATAACATCGGGTTTGATCTTTTAAAGTTAATTTACGATGATACTTTTTATATCCTGAAAAACACTAAAATTAAAAATTTAAATTTATAAATCAAAATTAATGTTATATTTTAGATTGAACAAAGTAATTAATATATAGTAAGGGTTTGTTACTCCATTAATACGCTGAACAAGGCAGTTCTTAGGCTTCTTGCTAGAGAAATTGCTAGATGATCAGTTCCTTCTTGGAAACTGATAAATCCATAACTGAAAACCGCAACATTTTTTTGTGTGAAAATATCAGTTTTAATTTATTTAAGTACCTTAATGTATGTGCTAATAATCCAAGACTTAACAAACAAGGGGTTGTACAACTTAAGGCTGATTAAGAAAGGAGAATACAACATATTATTAGCCAAAAGAGACTACGTATATACATATCAGTTATAGAACATATAATTAAACACTACTTATCACCAACTAACTATAATTATCTCAATTCTATAAAACTAATCATTGTTCAAACTATTACTTCTATAATTAGGTTTTTGATTAGGTACTTAGCATCAGGCTAATATTTATTATACTCAATATAGCTAGGAGCCTAGCTAGGAGTATATATTATCTGGACTAGGATCCTCTCCATTTCACCCTCCATTTCATGGTCCATATTTAAAATATAAGGGAATGTGACATCATGCTGACAGGAGAAAGAGCGCACATTTTAAATCAATACCATGAAATAAAGAGTGAAATAGAGAGTGAAATGAAGAGAATCCTAATTCATATTATCTACACCCAGTCATGCACCCATATATTAAATTAAAGCGGTTTTATATATATATATATATATATATATATATATATATATATATATATATATTAATGAATTACAGTCACAATGGTGGCCGACTATGTGCTTATGTTATGGGCGACCAAATTAAATTAAATTAATATAATTAATTACCTGGAAGCTAATTGGTTGAAACTAAAGCAAGCAACAAAGCTAGTACTAGTTCCTCAAAATTTAAAATATTAATTGGTGTATGCGAACCATTTTGAATTAATTAATTAAGCTGACCTACAAAAAACGTAGAAACAGTAAAAATAATAATAGTCATACATTTACCTAATCGTTTTAGACACCAATCAATAATAAATTTTTTTGAATAAAGAGGTTAAATTAATATATATATATATATATATATATATATATATATATATATATATATATAACAACGACACGACACATTTTACCAACCAAGAAATATTGTATGCTCTTTCACGGATCATGAATTCGACCACTCTGCTGGGAAAAAAGAGGTTAAAGTGAACTTTATAGTTTTTTGTTACATAATTTGTTATAACAAATATTGTATTTTAATTTAAAAGTTATAGAAACTCCTGGCCGTCGTCAAGGACTATGACAACTCCATCTTAACCGAATCCCTCCTGCTGTATTAGATGGGAAGGTGGTGCAAAATACCTTATGGTACTACTCCCTGCGTCCCATAATAAGTGATGTGTTAGGTGATTTTATTTGTCACAAATTATTTGATGTTTTAAAAAATTTAAGAGCATTAATTACAATATTTTCAAAATTATCCTTCATTACTCCCACTTCAATACCCAAATGCTTTTAACTCTTTCTCTCTCCTTATTAACACAAAGGGTATTATAGACAAATGATACTATATTTAATGCTATACAATCATTTCCTTAATGGTTGTGCCCAACTTCTAAAACATCACTTATTATCGTTCCTAAAAGATTGTCATTTAAGGTTTTGACACATGAATTAAGAAAGTCATTTAATACTAGAAAATTTTGTTTGAAATTCCATCACTACACCTTTATGAAAAATTGAAAACTATTAATCCAAAGGAGAGAATTTATTGGGACAATGAGAAAAGATAGGGGTAATATAGGAAAGTAAATAATTTATTCTTCTAGGAAGTTGTAAACGACAAACATTTTGGAACAAATTTTTTCTTCTAAAACGACAATCTTTTAGGAACGGAGGGAGTATATATTAATCTCGGAAAGTGGTTCGCAATTATCCTAATGTTTTTGTTCCTTAATATAAGTCGTTTGAGAATTTCAAGTAAGTATTAATTGTTTAATTACTAATATTATCCCAAGTATTAAATATAACTTTGGTTGTCTCACTATTATCAGTCAAATAAATAACTCTCTTTTTTCAATACAAAGACAATATAGACAATTGATATTATATTTAATGTTTTACAATTATTTTTTTAATACTTGTGCACAACTCTAAAACGACTTATATTAAGAAACGGAGGGAGTAGCTTGCAGAAAGTACACTCCCTTACCATGACACAGTAATTGTTGCAGACGCTAGCTAGCTGCAAGACTATCTCGCGCGCGGTAGGCTAATTAAGTACAACAATGCTACTATCACATAAAAAATAGTCACATAAAGTTCACATACACACACATGTATATTTTTGGGTTCCGCCTTATACGTGGGGCCTACAATATACATATGTGTGTATGTGAGCTTTATATGACCATTTTTTATATGATAATAACATTATTTAATTAAGTATTGTTTTCTAAATCGTAACCGTTAGATCTTGGATGTTACGAATTAATTAACGTGATAGTCATGTAAGCTCTCTAGCCACTATTTTATAATTAATACATTGGAATATATATGGGGATCTAGAAAGAAGGATCAAAAAGAGGACAATAAGATATAGCTTGGAACTTGGGAGGAGGAGTTGCATGGTGAAATTACATCATATATATATATATATATATATACTAGCTGTGTCTCGTGCTTCCGGCACTATATCGACGGTGAAATTTATCTCAAATTTTGGACGGTCCAGATGATTTATTGAGTGAGCAGAAAATTCAAAATCATTTGTATTTTGTTAGATATATCTTACTTATTTTCAAGTTTGACATGCATGCATGGCCTCCTATCCACCACCACCCGACAACATTTGATGAACGGTTGGAGAATGTTAAAAACTTAAAGTTAATTGCATCCTTTCATTTTTTTTCCAACACATTAATTAAGAAAATTGATAATTAATTGAATCCTATAACCTAATTAATTAGTTGGTTCATCCGTCTAATATATTAATGGATCCATATAAGTTTATCTGTCCTTTATCCAACATTTTTGGCTTAAGTTCAACTTATAATTAATGGTCTCTGTGTATCTAACTCCTGCCCATATTCATTCCCAACAGGTACATCCAATTTCTGATAATGTGAAGAAAGTTTCGTTGTTATCATCAAAGAGTACTCGATTTAATTTTTTTTAACATGCATATATATATATATATATATATATATATAAAAGATAAAGTTCTGAAATGAACTGTTCGTAAACGAACATATGTAGGACCCAGTGTTGAAGATTGTGATTGGCTCACTAATGTACCATCATATATTCCTAATTAGTGTTAAATATTCTCATCCAATCAACAACTTTCAATATTGGATCCTACATGTGTTCGTTTACTAACAGTTCGTTTTAAAACCTTATCCTCTCTCTCTCTCTCTCTCTCTCTATATATATATATATATATATATATATAAGAGATCGATTAGCACGATCGAGCAACCGTGGAGAAATTGGACAAGAAACTAAACACACACTACTTTATTTATCAATTAAGCATATCTTATAAGTTTACACAGACAATGAAAGCCATAATTAATACCATACAAATCATGTATCAAGCAATGATTTTAATATATCCGAACTAATAATTAATCTCATTTTTCTTGTTTCTGTTGAGCTGCTGCTGCTGCTGCTGCTGCAGAACTCCGAGAACGGATAAGTGCGAGGGTGAATCTTCCTTTGACTGCATTTTCTTTCTCCTTTGCATTCTCTTCATTTTTTCATCAAGTCTCTTTTGCTGCATGTAAATCAAAGCATAGCCAGCTCCAGTACTCGATGACATGATTATTTTTATAAAACTGAATTAAGCTGGGTATATATATATATATAAAAGCTATCTAGCTAAGCTAGAGAATTAATATTGAAATATGAAATTTTAGGGTTCTATATATATATATATATATATATATATTGTATAGTTTCAATGAACTTGGAGAGCCCTAATGAAGAAATTTATAGAGGAGAATTTCCTCTAACTGTGACCAAACGGTGTCTTTGTTTCTAATGGCTGACGATTGTTCAATATCTTATTCATATAATTAAGGCGATCTAATTTGAATTAACACATAAGAAAGAATTAAGAATATTTAGTCGGTGGAGCTAATTAAGAACATAAAAAAAATGGTTAGCTTTTAATTAATTAAGGGCTCTTCTTGTGGCTTGGCCAATACTGCCAAAAAAATTGCCACGTAGGTTGTGATATGGAGGGTGCACAGTTGGACATCAATATTGAGTTAAAGCCGTCAGCCTTTTTAAACAATTTAGTTACCTGCTGGTGGAATCTTAATGATTTAATTTGTTCTTGTTTTTAGTTGGTTTTTGCTTTTGTTCATTAATTAGACTTTGATATGAAACGAAGCCACTACGGAAATACTATGGTCGCCTTATTACTATTATGGAATTTCTTAACATCTGATCTGCTAAATACACAGTTCAAGAGAATATTTTATGTTAATTTATAATATATAAAAATAATAATATATCTTTAATTCTAAAACGAACACAAAAAACATATCTTTAATTTTTTTATCTTCTTCTTCTTTATTTTAGTTAGTTATTTTATTTTTAATGTCTAATTAATTTTTTATATCTAGGATAAAGATGAAATTAAATAATTATTCATGATAATATTTTTCATCTCTTTATTAATTATGCTTATATGTTTAATTGGTTTCGCCTTCATGTTTCGTTATTGAAATACCTTCGTTTTATAGTTCTTATGTGATTTTAATTTAATTAAGAGGTTTTGATAGATTATTGTTAAGATATGAGTTTTTCATAATCCATGCTTGTTCAAAGAAGTTTTGATGGGTTATAGTTAATCCTTAAATTTTCATAGTCTATGCTTGCCCACGTTAATTGTAAAATTACTAAATTAAAGGGAAGGGAGATCAAAATCATAATTAAGTTATAAAAATAGAAGAGATTGAATTATATGTTATGTTTATTATTTAATGGATTCGAATTCCTAGATTGTTTCCTCATTTTTAGTTTTCATTTTCTAATTAATCAACTCTCAATCTTTATTTCTAATTCGCTTAAAATAGATATTAAGGATATATTAAAATTAATCTAGTCTCTGTGGATTCGATCTGTACTTGCCAGTTCTTCAATTTGACACTGTGCACTTGCAGTTACATAGTTTTATCACATCAAAAAGCCTAAGCTAAGAAACGAACCTTGCTTAAGCTTAACGTCATATGCTTATATATATAATTGTTTTACCGGCAGACCAATAGAAATTAATCTTAAAGAAAGATGTTAAATTAATTAATAGTTGTAATAGTTAATTATAGCATAAAGTTTGACAGCTACGTGAGACATTCTAACAACCAGGAAATAGTATAAGCTCTTTTTATAATTTTCAGCACTCCCGGAGACACATGATCCTACTAACTTATAATTAATTAGAACATGAAAATAGTAAGAAAATTAGGTTTAAGAAAAGAAGATAAAAGCAATAAATAACATATATAATAAAGAACAAAATGTCATGTATTGTAATATAAGAAAATTAGGTTTAAGTAAAAAAAAAATTCCAAACAAAAGCAATGTATGAACTCGGAGAACTCGTAGGAAAAAAAATTAATTGGTAGAAATCTAAAGGAAAGAATTTTGCCTTTGTGAGCAAGCAGCAATCACTAGCTAGTGTACATATTTGTGTCTAATGGCTGACGATTTATTCCATATGATCTATGTTAACTCATATACTCACTTCCCTCCCTTAATATAAGTCGTTTTAGAAAAGTGTTTTTGTCTCTTAATATACGTCGTTTAAGAATTTCAAATAAGTATTAATGGCTTAGTTTCTAATATTACCTCAAATATTAAATATAACTTTGGTTCTCTTACTATTTTTTGCCTAATAAATAACACTATCTTTTTTTAATACAAAGACAATAAAGACAATTGATATTATATTTAATGTTATTCAATATTTTTACTTAATACTTGTGTACAACTCTAAAACAACTTATATTAAAGGACGGAGGGAGTAATTAGCTACGTAATAATTAGAAGATGGGGAAGCCAGTAAATAATTAAGATTATGTTAGTGGTGGAGTTGCATAGGAAAATGGTCATCATCTCATGAGGTTGCTTTAACTAACCAGGCCAACAAAACGTATATATATATATCGCACAGGAAAATGGTCATCCACTTAAAAAGATAGTAATATGTTGTCCCATTTAATTAGAACAGTGCCGTGACCGTGTTGGACTACCCATTAACTGGTTTAATTCTACATTAATTGTTATTTATCCATTAGTGCAACCATTATATTGTTATTTAGCCATAATTAGTACGTAATGCTAGTGTTATCTTTTAGTTTAAGCAAATGGAGTATATAAGTACTAGTACATAATACTATATTTTAAAGCTAAATTAGGTTAGATTAATTCATGTAGACTTAATTTGTCTGTGTGCGTGCCTTGTAAGTTCAACTCCTTTATATTTCTGGTTGAAATGGGGAGGAATCCGCTGCTAGATCGATCATTGGTTAGTTGTTTTTGTATTTTAATTTATAATTTTTGCATGGTTTCCATTATAGTACTCTCAAGTCCAAAGGACCAGTACTTATCACATAAGAAATCATATATATATATATATATGATTTACTATATATATACAGACAAAATGGTAAATGAGACTAATTGTTTTGTGGAATAGAAGTAGCAATTAATTAGTTGTTAGTTTAGCAATGCTTATGTGAATCATGATAAAAACTACATTGAAAACTACAGGAAATATATCATTTTAATTATACTACTATCAAATAAAAGTAGACTATTTTGTGGGGAAACTTAATTAAAAACGAACTATATATTTCTATTGAAAAAGGAGGAGTAACAACTATATATTGCATTTGTTTAAGGAATAAAGATAATATATATATATATATATATATATATATCTAATTAACAAAATACAACTGATTTTGAATTTTCTGCTCACCCTAATAAACGATCAGGATTGTCCAAAGTTTGGGATAAATCTCACCGTCCATTATATCCTCTTAACTTCAAAAGAAAAAAAATTGCTCTCTCTCACTCTCAAATCCTCCTCCGTTCTTCCTCCTCCTGAATTCGCCCTCTGCCTCCTCCATTCTCTAGCGCCGGCAATTTTTCCTCCCTCTTCCTTTTTGTACGTAGTGCCGGATGCACGGGTAGTACGACTAATATATATATATATTATCTCCAGCCATGCCAGTCATGCATGCAGTCACGCAGAGGCAAGTGATTTCATCTTAAATTTACTTGGAAGCCATGCTTGCAATTGGTGAAAAGTTGGTAACAAGTATGCTGCATTACTTAATGCAAGTTGTTCCTTAAATTTTAAAGTGGATTAAGTTCAACCTTTTTTTATTATGATGATCCATTAATTTTTAATTTGATACAAATGTTAAATTGGAAGTGTAAATATTATAAATAATTTTAACCAAAGGAATCTAACCTACGAGTGTTTAGTTGTATTAACTTTTAATTAATTAAGCCCCATCCGACATCCCATAGAATCTTAGACACGAGGTTAAATAAATAGTTGTAACAGTTTATATCTCATGTCTTAAAGTCCGATAATGACATGAGACATTCTAACAACCAATAAGACACATGCATGCCTTATATAACAATTTTCATGTATGTAAAAATGAATCAAAAAACGAATCGGCTATAGCCTCGTTATATCAAAAAAACCCGTCACTATAGTAGGGTTCGTTTTTTTGACATGTTAGAAAAATTTTTCCTATAATATATATATATATATATATAAAAGGAGTGATTCATAATCAACGTTAATTATTGATCATTTCTCAGTCATATATCGTATGTTATCAAGTCCGATAATGACAATATGAGACATTCTAACAACCAAGAAACAATGTTACTTTCTTTTATGATTTTCCAAGAGACGCATGCATAATGTATGTCTTATATAACATTTTTCATCTGAATATTGGGAGGAAATTAAATTAAAAAAGATACTCTGTTCATTAACTAAAAAGAGTTTGATTATTTGCAAAATTTACAAATAGGTTGAATTTTTGTTCCATGTTTACAGTTTACCTATAAAGTTAATATGTTATTAGTACTTATTGTTAAGTAATCAACTGATCATCTAAAAGTTAGAAGAAATAAATTAACAATAATGCTACTATCACATAAAATAATCACATACCGCTCACATACAGTTGACGTGACACTCGTGAATTTGTTGTTGTCATGGCCCACTTAACTCAACAACAAATCCATAGATGCTACGTCAGCTGTATGTAAACGGTATGTAATTATTTTATGTGATAGTAGCATTGTTGATAAATTAAAGTATATTTGTGATGGTATTTAGCCAGTGGAATGGATATCTGGGTAAATAGTTATAAATGGTTTGTGGAACCTTGGACGTACAATATTTAGAAAAATTTGAATCTAAGACCTTGCACACTTAAAACATATCCTAATACCATGTTAGGTAACTGACTCTTCTAAAAGCTTAATTAGCCATTAGAAAGAGACACCAACAATGCGTATTAACACGAATTAAAGCGTAACAAAAGGGAAACATACAATTGAACACATGCATGCATCTAATAAATTTCCATTGCCAAGCCAAGCATGATGATTCCATATAACTACACTTCTCAAGCATTTTCATTCCATATTTTTCGGATTAATTGGCGGGGTAAATCTTGTTTTTACCACCGGATTTACTTGTCATCTGATCATCATCATCAAGTACTCTTTTATGATCTTTGACGCCATTAATTTCCTTCTCCTCCTTCATTTTCATTTTCATTTTCTCCTCAAGACGCTTTTGTTGAACGTGAACAAGAGCATAACTAGCACCGGTGGAAGACATGACTGGATCTGGATGGAAGAAATTAACTGGCCGGATGCAAGAGCTAGCTAGATTTATGATCAAAGTACTTATTAATTGCAATGAACTTGGAGAACCATATGGTGGGATTTTATAGGAGAAATTTTTGCACTAATTGTGGGTTAGGCATATATATCACTAGCTAAGTGTGTTTAATTAATCAAATGGCTGACGATTTACTTTATATCTTATTCATATTAGTGGCCGCCGTGGCCCGTGAGGATAAAATAAAAAACTTTAAAAAAATTAAACGAAAAAAGACCAAAATAATTAATAATATATCCAAAGTTGTAGGGATAAAAGAGTAAACAAACAAAAGAGAAGGTCAAGACGACTGATGGAGGCTTTATAATATAGATAAGTAAGACGACTATGTTCTAAAATTAAATATATATTAATTTTTTCCGTCCGTTCCAGAACTAAATATACATTTCCAACTTTAGCCACTTGCATTGTATTTTAGTTAAGAAAATATGTACTATTTTATTAATGGCAAATTGGGTGAGATTAATTTATATTATTTTCATGATCAATGCCACTTCCGAGAGACTAATTTATTTGAAGTTTCAGCTATAGCTAGGACAGAAATGATGTTGCAAGGATTGTGCATGTTTAACTCTCATTAAATATATTATATATGTGCATTTGATGATCTAGTTTGACTTTTTCTTACACTTACAAAGTCTTGTTTGAAAAACATCAAGGAGGTGTTTGATAAAAATTGAATGAATTTAAATTTGAATCTGAATGAGCTGAATTTGAATCTAAATGAAAAAAGTTGTTTGATGATTAACATGTCTGAAACATCTAAATGACATAATTTTATTATTTTACCCCTCTGAAAAAATTCAAAATTGTTGTAAATTTATTTAATATCACTTAATATAATAGTTAATATTTTTTAAATTTTTTTTACTTTATTCAGCTGTTCATTCAGCCAAAAAAATCTGACTTAGTCATTCAGCTCAATCATCTGACTGATTCAGCCATTCAGACAATTTTTTTCCAAAACAAACGAACTTAATGGCTGACCGATTCAGCCATTCACATATTTTCAGTCCTAAACAAACAGCCCCTAAAACGAACAGTCATTCTAGGGGATCGCGAACTTTCATTTTTTATTTTTTTTTTGCTTTTGACTTTCAAACAATATATAGTATTTATTTCAATTGAAATTTTTATAGAATTCAGTGATTTAAATGTAATTTGAATACATATAAAAATCTGTAAATTACACCTAAATCACTGAATTCTGTAAAAATTTCAATTAAAATAAATATTATACTATTTTTAAAAATCAACGCAAAAAAATAAAAAATAAAATTAATCGGTCGCTATACCGTTAGGAAGTTCCCGGTCCCCGAAGATTATTGTAAAACAAAACATAAGGCTGTTGACAATTTTACTTTACATTAATTACAAATTTTAATATTGTAAAAGTCATGGGAAAAAGTTATTTATAACTAATTTATCTTTAATAAATCTTCATATGTCGTATAGTAATAGAAATACAAAAGAATTAAAAAATAAAATGTGACTTAGGTGAGAGTTCTGAAGAAAAAAAAATTTAAAAAGTAAATATTTGCCACTGTTTTAATTTGTTTATAAATTTTACTGAAATTTATTTATTTTTCTTTAAAAATTACTCATTCCAGTCTCCAAAAAGATGCATAAAATACAATTTACACACACTAAGAAAAGTAAAAAAATAAAAAATAAATAGAGTAGAATGGCACTCTCATGAGCCTCCTATCATCAGAGGTAAGGAATAAGATAAACCCAATCAGTCTAAACGGGCCGGTCTCTATGGAAGGGGTACCAGTGAGGCCCAGACTTATAGCTCGCGCCATAACTTGTTATCTATACATGTTATTTTTATTTTAGAAATTAAAATTTTCACATGTGTTTTTAATATTTATAAACTAATATGTAAGACATACGTGTGAAAATATCAAATTAAAAGTTACGTGGAAATTTCAGTTTCCTTTCACATAATCTTTTTTCACATAAGAATAAAATGGGTCCTACCTTCATATAAGAAGGACCATACGAAAATATCAAAAATTCCCGTAAAAATAATGTTCCCCTCTTTTTTTCGGATCCGGTTAGCATGAAATTATTTTTTTGGTAAGTTGGTCAATTAGCCAATAGAATATTGACACACATACAGTTTCGCCTGCGCGTCAGTATTTTATTGGCCAATTGACCAAGTTATTCCAAAATAAACTTCATGCTAACTACTTCCCTCTTTTCGTAGTTTAATTTCTTTTCTTGTGTTTTTTTTTGAAAAAATGATAAAATATCAATCGTCACAAAATTCTCCCTCCTCGAACATTGCATGTGAGATTAAAAACAAGAACTATGCCATGATTAGAAGTTTAGAACCCATAGGGGCACCCACGAAAAGTCTAGCTTTAATAAGCCAACTGGGGCACTCAATAATTAACCATTAATTAATTGAATATGGATATAAAAATTAGACATAAAAATTGAATATGAGTATTTTATAATTTCACCTATTTATATTTTTATTCTTAATTAGGGGTCAAAATATAAATAGATAAAATTATAAAACACTCATGTCTACATAGAATTTTTCTTGCCTTTAAGCTTGTCGAACACAATTTCAATATTATATCAAATCACTAAATTAACTATTTTTTATTTTTAAGTTATACATGAAATAAAAATATATTATTAAATATTAATTTTATAAATAAGACTCTTTCTAAGGAGGGAGTATTACTTTTTGCATACTGTAGTCATGATTTTTACGGCTTTATGAAGTTGGCAGTGATCATCTTAGAGTTAATAGTAGGGAACCATTAATATCTTGAACTTTTATTTTTAATTTTTTTAGAAATTGTCTTTTTAATTTTTTTAATTAGTGAATTAAAATTTTAATTCTTTTTACTTTGGAGATTGTCTTATAAAATTTTTCAACTATGGGATTAAATTTTTAATTTTTTCTACGTCTAATTGATAGTGTCACGTCAGAAATTAATAACATGACAGCGATTTGTAGCTAAAAAATGCTTATGTGTAATATTGAGTCTCATTTTAACAGTTATTCATTAATTTTTTATACCAAAAATGTAAATATAAAACCATTATTAATTTTTTTAAAAAAAATTAATACATTACAAACTCAGCTTAAAAAAATCATCAATAATCAATATAATGATAAATATTTTAAAATGTATAAATGTACTACTAATTTAAATCATGTTATTTCATAATCATCAATAAACAATATAATGACAATTTTACCTTTTTTTAATATTAAAAAATTAAAACATAAATATAGATTAATATCCCGAACTTTAAGTTTATTTCATAATCGTCAATAATCAATATAATTAATTTTGTATACCAAAAGGGTAAAATTGTCATTAAATTTATTTTAATAAATTAATAATGGTATTCCCTTTTTTGTACAAAAAATTAATTGAATAAATGTTAATATGAGATTCAAAATTACATATAATTATATTTTTAGTCATGTGTCACTGTCATATCATCAATTTTCAGACGTAACACTATTAATTAGACGTAATCAAAAAAAAAAAGAAGATTAATCCTCTAATTGAAAAAAAATTGAGAAGATAATCCCAAAAATAAATTAAAAAAATTAAAATTGATAAAACGTAAAAATATACTTCGAAGAAAATTGGTAAAGTTGAATAATAACTAACATAAAAATATAAATAATGAAATAAAACAAATTAGTACAAGTAACTTTTATGTTAATATGTTTTGATATATATATAAATATTTATTATCTGCATAAATTTCTAAGTATATAAAACGGGACTCTATTTAAGAGCAATGCTACTATCATATAATTGAGGACACATAAAATTTGCATACACATATATGTATATTTACGGGTTATGCACGTTATGCAGGGTCCACAGTATATATGTATATATGAGCATTATATGATTTAAAATTATGTGATAGTAACATTATTTCTACTTTAAATATATATAAGAGCAATGCTACTATCACATAAATTCTATCACATAACTCTCACATACACACATATATATTGTGAATCCTTGCCTGATATGCAGAACTCACAATATATATATATATGTGCATATAAAAATTATGTAAAAGAATTTATGTGATAGTAGCATTATTTTATATATAACAGGATTCGGGATGAGTTCATAAGCAAATAACGAATCAAATCAAATCAACTTAATTTCAATCAATCATATGATAGAGCTTGTGGTTGAACCTATTGACTTTCATAGTTTGGCTCTACAGGGACATTATTATTAGACATTAAAATTGGACATTTTTAGTTTTTAGTTTTTATTTAATTTTAGTTTTTTTTCGTGATTTTTAAAAAAATATATAATATTTATTATAATTAATTTTTTTTTATAAAATATAGTGTTTTAGATATAATTTGGATACATATACAAGAATAATATTGTACAGATTATTCTTGTATATGTTATATGTAATTAAATTACACATATTTTATAAAAAATTTAATTATAATAAATACTATATATTTTTTAACAGTCACAAGAAAACCAAAAAACAAATAAAAAAATATAAAAAATATCCAATTCTAATGTCTAATAATAATGTTAGCCTAAACTTATTGATAATATTAAGATAAGTAGACAATGACATTTCTAAATGAGAACATTAAACAACAGTAAATGAAACAAAGGGGGTAGGCACTTGTCGGGCCCTCCAATTAGTATCAACGTACTTTGGCCCCATCACGTGATAAAATAAAAATAAAATTATTGATTTTACTAGTGGAAATACAATTACACAATGTTCCTACCTTTTATTCATAATGCTCCACTAATTGACTTCACTCGTCTCCGTTACACCTTCTTTCTAATTTCATTTAATAAACCGTATTTTTAACATTTTAAAAAAATAATTAAAATCAATCCTGATCAAATAATTTATAATATTAAATAATATAATTATTTCAAAAATAAAAATGATTTGGCAATTTTTTTTTTATCGTTTGATGAACATATAAATTTTTCGTCAAAATTTCAATGGTTGAAAGTTCTTTTAAATTTTTAACGATAAAAATATTTTTAATAATTTTATTTTTTTAGTAGGACTAATTTTATTATTATCGGTTATTTATTAACATATTTTGATTATTATAAATAAAATTATTAAATTGAAATAATTGATATATTCGATAAAAATGGAGAGAAGGTACAATGGAGGGGAACCAAATCCCACCAACTACTAATCAAAGCATGCTAATTTGACCCACCTTCCAAATTTACTTCTCGTACCCGTCTCTAGCACTGACCCAATTAAATTAATATAAATTAATTCTTGTCTTTTACTAGTATTTTATTTTATATTTTTTAATCTCAATTTCTCTTCTATTTGGTATGGGATGACTTTTCATAATAATTAAATCTTAACATTACATATAAAATTTATAATAATTTTATACGCAAAATTTTTTGTTTAATTTCATAATTTACAATTATAAATATATTTTTAAATTATAAATTATGCCACATATATATATATATAGAGAGAGAGAGTCAGTCTCTCCAGCGAACCATAAAGAGCGAACTAAAAACGAACTGGCTATAGCGACGGTTTTTTCCGTCGCTATAACATAGAAAGCCGGTTTTTTATGTTATAGCGACAAAAAAAACCGTGTCGCTATAGCCGGTTCGTTATTAGTTCGCTCCCTATGATTCGCTAGAGAGACGAACCCTATATATATATATATATCTAATTTTAGAACCCACGAAATAAAATATTTCAACAAAGGAATTTGGCTAAAAAAGATGGAAAATTTCTTCTGGAACACGCGTTTATGTTGTCAAAGTTGTCCCTTGAAGTACATCAAACGGTCCTCCAGGTATACTAGAACTAAATTTTGATACTTCCTACTTATATATTCTCTTGGTTTCAAAATATAAAAATTATTATTTACATTTTAAAATCAAAAAGGTCTGGGGCCACCGGAGAATATTTTTTTTTATGACTCCTAAATAATTTATAGTATTTATTGAAACTGTAATTTTTATAGGATACAGTGAGTTAGGTATCATTTGGATACATGTAAAAAACATGATTGGACAGTCTGTGCAACCCTGTTTTTTACATGTATCTAAATGACACCTAAATCATTGTATTCTGTAAAAATTTCAGTTCCAATAAATATTATAAATTATTTGAGAGTCATTAAAAAAAACAAAAAACAAACGGTCGCCGCCCTTGTCGCCCAAACCGGTCGACGTAGAAGGACACTTTAAAGTCTACTAAAGATATTTTTCAATTTAAAATTAATATAAATTCCTTTAATTTTAGTCAATACACTGATAAATATTGTAAACTATCTCAAAAGTATTATATTACTCTTTGTAAGATTTATTTTTTCATAATATTTAGTGAATCATCTTAATTTTGAGTTTAAAATTATATCAAATTAACTATAATAAAATTAATAATTAGCTTATAATTAAAACGAAAGGAGTATTTATTTGTGTGAAATTGTTCCTTTTAAAATATAATTAGAAACATAAAATATAGAGTTTTGTACTATTAGTTGTACCACAAATTACTCATTTACTATATTGTAAAAGTCGGGACACCATATTTACGCCAAAACTCGAGTTAGATTTTTGTATTTTAGTCATTAAATTAGTTATACGGAGTCATGGTCACGGAAATCCTTTATAGATCATGTTTGTTTGTAATGATTATAATTCTATAATTATATTGTTATGGATAATGTTTACATACACACATACATATTGCAGGCCTCATAAGTTCAACAAGAACTCATAATATGTATGTGTGTATGTAAGTATCATGTGAGATTTTTTTATGTAATAGTAGTGTTGGGTATAAAAATAGGAGAAAGAGAATGTGTCACTTGTCACAATCAAGCTTCACTACAGATACACTCATTCATTAATGATATTTTTGTCCTTTTAGTGTGTTTATTAACGGCGTTACAGACGTTTCATTATTTTATAATCAAATATTCCATCGTTTTATTTATGATTTATAGCCAAACTTAATTGTGAACAAAGCCACAAATTCTTTTTTCCTATATAAATAATCATTAATCAACAATATTGAATATATATAGACTTTTCAACATTTAACACCTAAAAGAAAAACGAAAACAAAAGAACTCATTGGATGCAACCACTGTGTCCATTTCTCTTTTGTCACTACTTTTCCAATACCAAATAGTAAAATCGTTTTTTTTATTGTCAAAAATTACAAATTAATAAGATTTAAGCAAATTTTAACCGATACTACGAGAATGAAATGGTTAGCATGAATTTAATTTTGATCAATTAACTAATATAGTGTTAACACGTAAATTTGAAGATATTTTTTCTGTGTGTCAGTATTGATCAACAGACAAATTTATTATAAAATTAATTTTATAGTAACCCGATCCTTACAAAAGATTGAAGATAAATTTCCTCTGGTCCCCTAATTTTATCTCTATCCTTTAATTTTATCCGCAGCCAAACACAACCAATATTCCTTGCCCTTAACTCCTCCATAAATTATCCTCTCCCCTTTATTTTCTATTTCAGTTTCCATTTCCATTCCCAATCGAAAATGGCAGCTTTCTCTCAATTCTTTTCCCACCTCTACACCATCACCGTAATATTTTTCACTCTCCTTGTCCTCGAATTAGTAATTTTATTCCGCTCCATCACCGGAACATTTTATCCCTCCGACAACGGCCCGATCACCACCACCCAATACCTCAAACTCATCGAAAGGAAAAATCCGGCTAGCCGTTATAAGGCCGGATTAAAACAACAGTCAAAAGAGTGCTCTGTTTGTTTATCAACATTTGAGGAAGGAGAGGAAATTAGGAAGCTTAAGCAATGCAATCACACTTTCCATAAGGACTGCCTTGACACTTGGCTGCAACAAGATTGGGCCACGTGTCCGCTATGCCGGAGGAGCGTGCTGCCGGAGGAGATTGTCGCTAAATATCGCCGGCAACGGAGTAATCAAGATTACTATGGAAGTGATGAGGAGATGATGGTGATATTGTCTGCTTTACATGGTAATTATCTCCGTAGATTAGCTTATTAATTAGTAGAGTATTAAATTAAATACGACTTTTTTAATATAGGGGGGATTATATGTAAAAATAAAAAATATATAATTTTCTATTTTAAAATATAAGAAGGGATGATCTTGCCTTCTAATATTTTTTTTTTTTGTATATTATTAGTATAAAAGTTTTAGAGATAGAAAAGGGTTCATTGATTAGAGGTTCTTAATGCATGTATGTGTTTTTTAAACTTTAATTAAATGAAAAATAAGTGGTTGATTTGATGTTTTTATTTTTTTGTCCTCTTAAGTTCGTACTTCTTTGTGAATTTATTTTATTTTATATGACTATGAGAACTAAATACGCCCACGTTTCACAACATTCCTTCCTGCTAGTGAATCTTCCATCGGATTTGTCATAGGAGGGCTGAAAACAGCGAGTCTAATTAGGTGGCGATATCGCCTGGCCAATAAAGACAAGTGGTTGGTGATATTACGAAAGAATAATGATAGAGATAAAATTTATTTTATAACTATTTTATAATTTATTGATGTGGCATACTCTACTTTAGTATATTGATGAATAAATTATTTTAATGTAGTCTTCGGCCCCACATAAAAGCTGAGGTGGAGTATGTCACATCAGCAAATTATAAAATGCTGTAGAATAAATTATGTCTCTAGCATTATTCATTTTAAAATACACTTTTGTAGGTGTTTAAATTTTTGATCTTATAAATACATTAAACATATTAATAATGTATCTTGTTTTAAAGATATTGACGAGAACTTTCCAACGATATATGTGGATTGATAATTTTAGATTTGTAACAAAAAAGTTATTGAATTTTAGAGTTTTAAGTGAAGAAAGAGAAAAACTTTGATTAGGAGAGAAAATGAGTTATTCGACGATTTTTCATTTTTTTAACGTACGAAATTATCAGCAAGAACTTGTTACGAATAATAAGAACTTTTTAATCTGAGTCATTCAATATTACAACCGACGGTTCAAAATGGATTGACTGTGACATGATTCATATAGTCAACGGTGACTATAGATCTTGTCCATATATATATGAGAGAATTTCCGACGAACTGGTCCCAGCTCGTTCCTGAACCGGCTTATCTATATACACACACGTGCGTGTCATAAGTCTAAAATTAAGTGACAATTTTAGTTTTACTTAAATGGGGTCACTTGTTCTTGCAAAAAGCTAAAAAAGCCATGGTCCTTGCTGAAAATATTAGTTAAATATAATCCTAATATGATACTTCACTTGTTTTACATTGAATATCATGGTTTAACATTATCATTTGTATAATAAATTCTAAAATATATAAAATAATATATTGTGATATCGGTGTATTTTAATTATTCTTTGTACTTTTAAGTGTAATTTAAAGAAAAACTTGTAAAAAGTGCATGTAAATGTGTATTGTCTTCAACTGAGTATCAATTTTTTTTTGAAAAAAGAAAATATTATTTTTAAATAAAAATATACTTTTAAGACTAATATTGGAGATTAATTGTAATTACCCAAGTAATGAACCTCTGCGAAGATCATGCTCCAAGTACATTAAACCTAAAATGAATTAGGTAAAGACCTACTTCATACTATTATTTTAAGAATGGTAGGTCAGAAGTTTGGAACTTGGAAGAGTTTATATCCCTATCCATCAAAAGTTCAACATTTTTGGTACGTTACTTGTCATAACACGTTATAACCTATATTACCATGTTTATTAATATATATGTTATAGCTCAATTAATAGCATTTTGTTCTAAAACATTTAAATAAAATTCTTTTTTGAGTAATACTTAAATTTACTAGGGGGATTGTTGAGTACAAAATGTTGAAGAATTTACTAATAATTTTTAAAATGAGAATTACATATAATTTGTCCTTTAACATTTTTAATTCTACGTATATTAAAGTTTGTTAATCATAGATTAAATTCTAAACAAGTCGAAAATAATACTGTTAGAGTAATAATGTCACTTAAAGTGTTAAGTATAAAAGAATAATTAAGTACAAAGTGTCTCTAAATATATATTTGCTCGGACATAATAATTTTTGCTTTGATAATAATAATAGCCTATAATAATTCATTAATTTTTACCTCATAGATTTGGCTCCCAAATTTAATATTTTAATTTGTAAGGAGAAAAAAAAAATAGAAAAAAAGGTGGGTACTATTTTGGGACAAAAGGAGTACAATACTTAGGTGGGTATTGGACCATTTTAAAGCGTGGACTACTTATTAATGCGTTAATTAATATTCCTAATGGGCAATTCTTCAAAAAATGTTATGTGCTACTGTATGATAGTCAAAGTTTATTACTCCCGTCCCCGTAATATATGATAATTAAAATAATTGTAATATCAATTGTCTACAAAAATTTTAAAAATAATTGCAATATCAATTGTCTACAACGTCCTTAAATTATCATAATTATCTCATACTCTCTCTTGTCTGTAATATTTTTTCATGAGGGGTAATTTTGAAAAAATTATAATTAATTCTCCTTGATTATATAAAATAACAAATAATTTATTTATTTTTTTAAAAAAACTTTATATATCATAGAACGAAGGGAATATTATTTTGACATGAGAACAAGTCATGTCCTTATAGATTACACAATCTAATGAAATAAAGAGTTACAATAACATTTTTCCACAATTTATTATTCTTATTAATAGAGGAGGTTACAGATAGCTAGTCGGAGGGACCATTATTGCATTAAAGATAAGGTGGATGATTATAATAAATGTTATGCCAATTTATTTATTTTTTGTTTTTTTCTTGTTGTTTTTGTTGATAAATACAAAAAAAAAAAAAAAAGGAAATGCAGAAGAATTTAATTTCTACCATGAAAAAACTATCTTTTTAGAATCAAAATTTGTCAAGAACTGTTTCGTAATGCGCATTGAAATACTAATGTTCAATAAATCATCTTTACTTGAATCCATGATATATTTTTTAAAATTTTTAATCTCATAATAGGGTACTTACTAAAAGCCCTTATCAAGGAGCTCAATACTAATTAAGTTATTTTGAGTAACGCTCGAGACACAACTTATTCTACAACTATTTTACAATTTGCTGATGTGGCATACTCCATCTCAACATATTAATGAACAAATTGCTTCAATGTAGTCTTTGGCCCTACATAAAAATTGAGGTGAAGTATGCCACATCAGCAAATTATAAAATAATTGTAGAATAAGTTGTGTCTCTAGCATTATTCATTAAATATTGGAGTTTTTATATTTAAAATAGATTATATATGATGCAACAAAAGGCCGATTTTCTACTTCAAAAAATTGAATAGAATGACTCCTATAAAATACCGAAAGATAGAACGAGCCCAAGGGCAAGCCAAAATTTTGTATTTGGATTGAAGGAATGTAATGAAGATTGGAATGATTCATTTCATTCTAGTTGAAATGAGTTATTCCATACTCTTCCTCCCCCAAGACTCTCATGACTCGATGATAAAAAAAACTACTTCCAAGGCTTTGGGCTTGAAATCTTGGGCAAGAATGTTAAATTTCAGTCGAAAATAATAATAAAAAAGATGGTTCAATTCATTCCAATCGCAACCAAACATAATTTTTTTTATTCCATAAGAATGAGTCATTCTATTTCTACCTTTATTCCTTCAATCCAAACACAGCATTAGCTCAGTCGGTGTACTAGGCCGATTGCACTCAATGAAACTATTATTTTGAGACGATGGAAATATTATGCAACATCCATCCAATTATATTTTGTTTTTTTTCAAAAATAATAAATGAGTCTCGCATATATATATATAAACAATCAAAAGACTAAAATTTATTAAGCCTATATATCCTTTACAATGAGAGGAATAATAAAGGGAGGGAAACAACTCGAGTCAAATTTTAAGTTCGGAATAAATTTTCGGTCAAATCCCACATTTGAATCAAATCAAATCCATTCAAATAAGGTTTTATCAGACCACTCATAAGGTCATGACTTTATACCATATGAAACAACTCATGAGTCTGAAACAAATCTCGGGTTAAATCCACTCAAATAAGACTAGGGGTGTAAGCCGAGCAGAGTAGCTCGCTATTCGACTCTAGATCGGTTCGAAAATATGATCCAAAACTCGAATTCGAAGTTGATTCGAATCGAATCTGATTCATTCTCGTTTTTCGTTTAATGATACACGAGTCGAATTCGAGTATACTAGTGTTCGCTCATATTAGGGTTCGAGTATTTTATTTTTTCTCGAACTATACTCGATACCTGCTCGATGGATCATATTAGAATAATGGTCTGATCCAAACTAACAAGTTAAATATGTGATATTTGTATCAATCTTTATAATTTATAAAATGTAGTATTAAATTGTGTAAACTTGTATTTGAATAAATCAATGAATTAATTGTCAATTTGTATTAATTTTTTTTGTAATTTCTTTACACAAATAAAAGTAAAAAAAATTTATATATAAATATTAGTTCAATAATCAATTTAGTATGTAGTGGTTCAGTATTAAGCAGGGGCGGAGCTACCCTTGAGCTGGGGTGGGCTCTAACCCGGGTGAAATTTTTTTAATTACAGTATTAGTACTTATAAGTTATATACCTTCAATAGCCCAACAACCCAACCCAATATTGAATACTGAATACATATTGCCTAGTTTGTTGCTAGAGTACATGTAAAGGCAGTTACGGGATGCCCTAATTCCTAAATGAATGAAGAAAAAGAGAGTTGCACTAAAGAAGGGAGTTAGGGAGAAGATATCAGATGAAGATAGCAAATAAAGGCAAATACTTTTTTTGGAAGCTATCCAGTTAAAAAGATAGCCTTGGGGGTACATTTCATCTCTATTTTCGTAATTCCCAATTTTCCATATTCAATTTGGGTTTGACATTTCTGGGCTTTTTTATAATTTTTTATAGTATTAAGTTGTAAGAGGGTTTATCTAAATTGTTTTTTTTTCTGTTTTGTTGATTAATAGTTGTGGCTTTTTCTTTGCTCTGTGACTTTGGCGGCCAAATTGAGAGGGACTCCGTGAAATTTCTGTCTTAGTTAGTATGTAGTGCCTTTTGTTTTAATAATAAATATTAGTTATATACTAGTTTATAGGTATTTTATTTTCTTTTAGCAATTGATGAGCATCATTCTTTTATTCAATTTGTTCTTTTTTTTTGAATGTTAAGGATATCATTGTTTCTTATTTAGAGCTGAACACGTTTGAGTTTTGAAATCCAGAATTTATTTTATTTTCTTATTCAATTAATTGGTACATTAAAATAAGTATTCTGCTTATTTAAGTATGCTTTTTTTAATTATGTTTTGTGTTCCAATTTCAAGCATGTTAGGCTAGCTTATTTTCTTGGGTTGAGGATGAGTATAATTGATGGTACTTGGTAGTCCAGTACAAAATAAATTCCTGGCCCCGCTCTTAGTATTAAGTGAAATGGTTTATTTTCGAAACTCGATTTGAAGGTTCATGAGTAAAAATTAGAAATTCCTTATCGAATTTGAGTCGAATTCGAGCTCAATTTTTTTCGAGTCGAGCCGAATCTGAGCATTAGGGTGTTCGCTGAAATTCGATCCGTTTACATCCCTAAATAAGACCTTATATCATTGATTTCAATGACTCACTCAAAAGATCATGACTTAATGTACTATTGTTAGTAACTTCATTTTTTATACACAGATAATTTTTTTTATATTTTTCGATGTGGGACTGAAGTGTTACATGGATGAACAACTTCTAACTAATAAATAGAAAAAATAATACCAGACGTTTGGTCCAACGCATTAACGGTACGACGAACATGAACAAAATTGAAAGCAACTAAATTGAACTAGGTCTCATTGATGATTTTTTATATAAGAGAAGAAAAATTCAATGCCTAACCATAATATTTCCATCTAAACATTGAATATGCATTTCAAAATTAAATTGATCAAACTTATAACCTTCCCATTCAATTTTTTTTTTGCGGGGAAGGCGTGGGGGTGGGGGGAGGAGGGATGTCAATTCTATAAATTACAAATCCAAAATTTCTGAGCATTGTTTAATGGATCGGGCTTTCTATTGAAATATATAGTACGGGCCTAAACTAAATCCATTCACATTGTGGAACCGACAGATGTTTGTGATCCATTATCTAATCCAGTCCCCTGAAAGCCTCTAAACATGTATTTGTAATGTCAACTCTCAAGTAAAGATGTACTTGTCAAGTTGTTTTGGCTTTCAGCTGATATGCATTTGCATTTTATTCAAATTAATAAAATGTTCTTTTTGCTATAAAAATGAAAATTTTAAATTTAAAGAGTTACTGCATTGATATTACACTGATATATGTGAATACATGGGATATGACGAAATTAAAGAGGATTTCAACTTCTTCTTTTTTTTATCGCTTAGAATTTCATATCAGTCGTAATCCAAATTCGTCATAGGTTTTTTTTTTGAAGGAGTTTGAGTTTAAATTGTTTAATAGACTAACTAAGGGAGTTTTAGATAACCTCTGAATGATTCTTTAATTTGAAAATATCTATGACATAATACTGTTTCATTCGTTTCAAAATATAATATTATTATTAATTTTTGAAATTAATTTAAAATATTTTAAAATTTTAAAATTGACATGTATTTCTTTAATTTTAGTTGATAAAATGGTGAATATTTTAAAATTTGAAGTATCTAAATAATACTACTCGTTATCAAATTTAATGTTTCATAATTTTCGAGTTTTAAAATGTTTTGAATCGACTTTCAAAAATCAATAGTGATCTTATAATTTAAATGCAATGAGGGAGGGAGGGAGGGAGGGGGTGCACCCATAAGATCATTCAGGGAGGAATTTAGTCTCAGTTGACTCGTAAACTGACCCAAATGTCTCAATTGAAACGTAAATTGGCCCCAAAATACTTTTACTATTAAAATAATATTAAAAAAAAGAGTCATGCTACTATCACATAAAACAGTGTCAATATATGATTTATTGTTGACATGACTCGCTCAACTCAACAACAAATCACATACTGTCATCTCGTTATGTCACTATATTTATGTCAATAATAGCATTATTCTAAAAAAAAAAGTCTACTGCCTTTAATTTGGTATCTTTTTCTATACATGAGGTAGGCATGTGCCATCATCTGTTGTAAAGAAACAGTTGTAACATTAAACATTTCTATCGATTTCGGCTTTTTGCGTGGTTTTGAAACTTGAAAACGCGAAAAAAAATAAAAGAACATATTCGATTTGCAAAAGAGCATTTAAAGTTCTTAATGAGCAAAAATGCAATTATTTCGATTATCAAATAAATCTAACATCAATTTCTTAATGATCATAATATTAATTATTTCTTTTTTAAAAAAATGTAATGTCAAGAGTATCATCTTAAAATGTAATGTTATGTAATGAAAAGTTAGTTAAAGGATTGGGAATTGATATTTTTTAACGTAAAAAAATTGATATTTTTACATAATCTCTCTCGCATAAAAAATAAAATACTACCGGAGGGAGATAAAAAAATAAATTAAAGTTTAGTGCTTCGAAATAATATAAAATACTAAGTCACTAAAATTGAAACACAAACTACAAATAAGAAAAAAAGAACTAAGGAAATAAATCCGAATCAATTATCCATATTCATAATTAAACACAAAAAAATAATAAAATAAAAATTAAGGCAATTCAATTCATGAAAACTCACACTTTTTCTTTATCATTTCAGTTGCTGATCATAATTGAATGAAGCATGGGAGAATATTAATCATTAATTGTTTCTCTATTTGAACATAAAAATAGAAACTATATTTTAGATATATACAACACACACATACATACATATAAGAGGAGGATATATATATAACAAAAAAAAAGGGAAATTGGGGAAATTGGGTTACTAATTAAGCAGAGAAGAATCCATTAAGAGCTGCAAGGCCAACCTGGGATTTGGGCTCCAAAACCCACTTCACATGATCAATCTCCATCTTTTCTTCTCCAAAGTTGTTCTTATAATTCTCAAATCTTCCAAGAAAAACAGAAACGCAGTTAAAGAGGTCAATTTCTTCACCATTTTTTCTTGAATTCTTCACCCTTTTCTCGTACTCCTCAGCAACCAACATAGCAATATCTGACATTTTCTTCTTCTTCCCTCGTGTAAATATATATATATATATATATATTGCTAGCTATTAGTTTGTAGTTTGATGGATATATAAGAGTTAATGTAATGGGGAGGCATTATTTATAGTGGGCAGATAATGGGATGTGTATATATATATATATATATATATATATATATATATATATATATATATATAGTATTTGGATAAGGTTTGGCAGTCCTGGGCAGGCGATACTTTCTCATGTGCGTGGGGTAACAGTCTTAGTACGTAGTATTACTCCATTATTTTATTTTTATGAATTGGGTTGCGGTTTTGTTGTTTGGTAAGGCGGTTTTGGTCATACTCATCACTCATCTTCCTCATTCCAGATTAATTCCTATATTTGGTCCTATAGACTATAGAGATAAGAGACCAATGAATGAATGTACACTTACTTCTTTTCTTTTCTTTTTTCCTTGGGGGAAATGATATATATATATAAATTTATGTGATAAATTAGAATAAATTAAGACAGGAATAGTTTCGGTGTGACAACAGGTACATACTAAAAATAGGTTAATAATAGAGGCTTAATATTTTAGTGATCAGAATAATGTTGTTACCTATGAATTAGGATATAGTCTTGTATTTATAGTTAATTACAAAAAACTTAACGTTCTGTCCCAGAATTTGAATAAAATTCTTTATCACAGTCATACTGGGATAGTAGTCGATCTCCTTAAAAAAAAAAAGAAAAAAAGAAAGTCAATCTAATCCTTACACTTTCCTTACAAATTCGAAATTAAATGCAAGTAGGAATTTATAAAACTCTACTTACTGCCCATAATATATTCTTACATGGGAAAGATTCCTTCACCAAACCATCTGGGTACATTACATTCAATCATGCCCCAACAAGATCATTCTTAGTTCTACTTATCTCATATATATATATATATATATATATATATATATATATATATATACATGTGATCGCAATTATAATTCGATTAAAAAATTTCATAATACGTAGCAAGTATCTTTTTTAGCGTCATTTACACAATTTATACTCCCTTCCCTCATTTCTATCTGTTTATTTAGATAAAAAAATATTATTTTAATTTTTTACTTATAAATTTTAAAGAAGAATTAATAATTTAGTTTTTTATATCATTTTTAATCATTAAATATTCATTTGATTCTATTTTATTTTATTTTATTTTTTCAGTAAATTTTAGAATAATAATATTAAGATTTAATATCCAAATATATATTCAATTAGACAAAGAATTAATTATTTTTCTTAATTTATGTATTTCTTCTTAAATTGTCAATTGAAAAGACACGGAGGAGTAAATATTAAAAATGTATTTATATTTCATGTTTACACATACAAATCATGTGTAAACATATAATTTAAAGAGTAATGATAGACACACAACTTATTCTATAATTATTTTATAATTTATTGATGTGTCATACTCCACCTCAGCATATTGATGAACAAATTGCTTCAATGTAGTCTTCGGCCCCACATAAAAGCTGAGGTGGAGTATGTCACATCAGCAAATTGTAAAATAAGTTGTGTCTCTAGCATTATTCTAATTTAAAAGGTTAGTAGGTTATTAGTGCAAATAGTTCATAGAGATATTAAAGTATTATAAATATCCTATTTCATTTATAAATTATTACACATATCCTATATCATTTTCATTTTTGCAAACATGTCCTTAAGGTATTGTTTTCTCTAAAAATTGTTATTTTATAAGTCAAATTTAGTGTTTTGTTTTCATGATGTTTATCAAATGAATGTGAGATTCATTTTTATTTATGTGAATAAATTTTTATAAAAATAAATTCAATCTCTTTTGGACTCCTTGCATTACATATGTCATGCTATGAAATTATTATTTTTTATATTCAATTTCTTTGGACTCCTTGCATTACATGTGTTATGCTATATATTATTTTGAACACCACCCCATTACAATGAAATTATTAACAAATATTAAGATACATTTTGAAATAATAATAAATATAGTCACTTAAAGATATATCTCAAATTTTAGATTACTAGCACGTCATCACTATTAAATTCAAGAAGAATAAAACACGAAATAGATATATAATTCTTAAAATTTTATACAAGGAACCTTTTCAGCTTTTCTTTTTCATTTTTTTTAGATGATGAGAGTAGTATCCATATTTTTGAATGAGTCATTGCATATATGATTATAAAAATATGTTAAACTAGTGTTGTGAGTTGACACAATTATATAATTTATAAATTAATAAAAATACGTGAACAATTAACTTACGCGAGTACGGTTAACATGAAGTTAATTTTGATCAATTAATTAATACAGTGTCGACATGCAGGCAGAAGGTAATCTCTCTCTGCGTGTTAGTATTATATTGATCAATTGACCATCCGAAAAATAATAATTAAGTGTTTTTTTGTAGCGCAAAAGAATCCGTGTACTGAATTTAAAAAATAAAGTAGACTTCTAAAATTAAATAAATAATAATGTATACTTGGCGGACAAAACTTTATGTCAAAGTTAAAAGTGAGTGTCGGCGAGATGAGAAGAGTTGGTCACATGTATTTACTACCCACTTCGCTTTCTGCCGTCGCCTGTTTTTAACTTAGGCCCGGGTTTGCAAAACCGTTTGAGGAATCCAGGCGTACACGTGTTCTCAATTTGATGTTTCCTTCCTTGTTCGAATAGAGTGTTTCTGCGCGGACATGAATTTTGGACAAAAAAATTAGATCGGAAGAACAAAATGAATTTGTTCGAGCGAACAATTGGACAGCACTGTTCTCCGGAACAAATTCATTTTGTTCTTTCGGTTCAATTTTTCTGTGGTCCGCACAGAGTTATTATTTTGAGTAAGTGCTGAAATCAATTTTCGTACAAAAACATCCAGGTAGGCTGAAAATTAAAAAAAAAAAAAAAAAGGTTAAAGACGGTCAAATACATGAAACAACAGTAACATGCAATGAGCAACAGACCACGTTCCTCATTACAATTCAATCCTTATCCAAACTCACTCATTTCTCATACTTAATAGTATTCATCATGGGAGGAAGTTTAGAAGTTTATCATGACACCGAAGATGAGACCAACGGCGAGATAGTATTTTTGGAGCAGGTGATGGGGAGGACTTGAATATTTATTTAGTTTCCTTCAATATTTCAACAATTCTATACATCTAAATCATCCTCATATATTTTTTTTCATCTAATTAATTAATTAGTCTGTTATCCCATTAAAACATGATGAAACAAATATACAACTATACACAATATATGAAACATGAATTAGGTATAAATAATCACCAATATCTTGTTCTCAATTTGATGTTTCCTTCCTTATAATAATATTGCATTTATTTATTAAAAGAATAATAGAGTTTAGCTGTGTCTCAGTTTTCTTCAGCTTCAAACATAAATTAGTGAACTACCCTGTTTTGGTGACACTGCTTTGTGATTCAGTAGCTTCAGTTTTGCAGGAATACTGACTGCCTGTTTGTTTTTTGAGCCGTTAAACTATCCTTGTTGACATTTTTGTTGCTCTTATTACATTATCACGGCAGTCCAGTTCCATTAATAGTGGTGTTACTATTGAGACAAATAAAGAGCAGTTGATTAGAAATCATCATCTCAACTATGCTTTGGTTCTCAACCAATTTAAATTGGATAGAAATAATTATTTAGCTTAGTCTCAAGCATGCCGTATGTCAATTGAAGTTAACCGTATGCAGCATTTCATCAATGATACAACAACCATGCCTACACAAGTAGGTGTAGCCCAACAAGAATGAAAATTTGATAACTCCATGATAAAAACATGAATTTTTAATTCAATGGAACCTAGTATGTGAAGTAGTTATATGTTCTTAGACACTGCATATGAGCATAGTTGTCACGGCGCCACGGCGAGTCACGGCGATAGCCAACTTCCTGGACGCCTAGGCGACAAGGCGATCGCCATGGCGTCCGTATGACGACAAGTCGTTTACAATGTGCAATTTATATATTATTTATTTTACTTAACAAGTATATTGACAATAAAATTATATATATATATATATATATTATAATTTTTATATATTTATATATAATTTATATATATTATATATAAGTCATCGCGAGCGTCGGAGTCGACGAGCGTCGGAGTCTCTCTTTTGCAATCGCGCAACTTTTGCAGTCACTCTTCTTCTCTTCGATCTTCAATTTTCTCTTCGCTTCTTTGCTCAGTTCGACTAGGGTTAGCTAAGTTCCAAGCTTCCAAGTGACGTCGTTTAATTTTTTTACCCAGTAAGTCGATTCATACCCGTAGTAGCCAAGTCGGTCGATCTGCCGAAATGTCGTCGAAGTAGGAGCTGAGACGTCCAAGGTGATGACTTCCTTGGCTAGGCGCTCGACTTTCACCTCTAACCCAAGTCGCACGGACGCCTAGCCTATTACTCAGCGACTAGAAGCCTTGGCGACGCATTAATAACTATGCATATGATCTTTTGGAGGCTATCTCTCAAGCTTTCTCTATTTCTGGTGATATGTCTAAGGCATATGACATCCGTAAACAAATTCGTGAGTCGGGTCAAGGGGACAAGTGTCACCAAATACAGCAGAAATAACTTCAAAAAACTACTGCTTTAAAGCTCAAAATATACATAATCACACGTTTTCATCCTTGATGGTAAACAAAAGTAACATCTAAAAAGTATTATCTACAAGATCAACATGCATATATAATCACAAGTCTCCATCTTCGTTACCATCGCCTGAATCTTCATCATGCTCATCCTCGGCATCAACATCCTACAAGTAGCAGTACATGGAATGCATGTTAAATATATGAAATGAAGGCATGCATTCTAAACATAACACCAAGAAAACTGATTTTATACTATTTGCTAGCATAGTATGAAATTAATGACTGATCTAATATAGTTGCTTCTCCTTCCTGCCTAACAATACCATTCATTGTTTCGCATTATGATAAAGAAATCAAACTGCACATCATTTGCAATCAAGCTATTTAAGGTATCAGACATCTATAGTCTTCTTATGAATAAATGACGGCTTTGCTGGAAAATATCATCAAAAACAAAAGTAATGATTTGCTGCTCGGCAATCTTTGGAATCATAAGATCCTGACTAAAATGATAGGGATGCATGATTTTGGCTTTCCACATACAGCTAACACTGTGAGGACAACATCCAACAATTTAAAAATAAAACTTTCTTCCTACACATACTACACAGACATGATCCATGATCAAATACTACACACAGACATGATCCATATACTGATATACTAAAAAAGCCTTTTCTAACTTCAATTTGTTGGCATGCATCTAATTAATCATAAGATCTAGTACCTAATGTAATAGATAACTGGTCCTAACAATAAGTGACAGACAGTTTATACATTGTAGTATACTAGACAATATCATCGAAACATTACTTGAGTCAGTGCAAGACTACCAACAATAAATGACAGTCAGTTTATACATTGTAGTATAATAGAGAATATCATCTCAACTGGATGTCTATCACTATCAGTAAGAAACAAAAACCAGGCAGGCAGCTGATGCAGTCGAAACATTACTTCAGTGTAAGACTATCCCGCCCGACTAATAATTCCCGCAACACCATAATTATGCTTTACACAATCAACAACTTGCGACATATTAATACGATAACTACTTGATATATATAACCCTTTTCATCAATTCATCACAATGTTTTAGGGATACAATGTTTTAACTTTATCTTTCCTCCTCAGACAAGCTACAACAATTAAATACTAAGGACCCAAATAAATAGCTGAAGATCATACAAATTTGTGCAGAAGTTGAGCAGGAGGATTAGAGATGAAGAAAAGGGAACAGGGAGCCAGTTGGTCGAGGGATTTATGGGCATGGATTGGACGAAGGATGAAGGAATCGAGAAATTTGTAGCAAGGGATAATTTGCAGTCACTCTTATAAATAGCATTCAACGAAATGAGAAACCATATCTATGCCTAGACTTGCACTGAATTCTAGATAGTTGAAGAATGAATACAATACTAGAATACTGGGCAAGAAAAAACACTTGCGTCGCTATTTGGAAGATTCAACGGCTTTTCTCTCTGTTTCCTCATCTCTTCTTGAACTTCCTTATGCATAGCCTCTTCCAATTGTTTTTGTCTTGCATCCATCATAGCTTGAAATTGGAGGGTCTCCATCGTAGCAAGGATGAGAGATTGCATATTAGGTACGTGAGGGAGTCAAGCGAGATGTAGAGGCATTTGTAGAAATCGATTAACTTAACCCACTTGCTTTTAGATCCATGAACCGAAACCAAACACTCGTCCCTTTTTAATACCACCTGAAGCCTCTGTTCGTATATCCACATAAAAAAAAGAGATTATTTTCGTACTTTTGTCTGATATCACTTTTATATTTTTCCTGCAGTTTGAATATACAATATGTTATGACTGATAAAAGGTATTGAATGAGCCAAGTTTAGAACATAATATTTCAAACATGTATAATTCTCTTTGATCATTCGTAAAACCGCAAGAACCACAATCTGAGCTTCAACCTTTCGGGGAAAATTTGATGACGTAACTCAAGAAAACAGATTGAAAACTACTGATGTTGACTCTGAAGTTAAAGATTGAACAACTCAAGAGTAAATTCAAGATAAGACAAGCATGCTGTTCTATCCAGTAAGATATATTCAAACATCTCTTCCATCCAAAGTTATGCTTGGTGTCATGCCAAGTATATATTCCTGGAATAATTTTTCTTGTTTTAATCTTCTACAACTCGATCCATTTTATTTCTGTTGTTCTTGTTTTATCAGTCACTTTCTTCAATTTCTACCCAAATGGTGATTAATTTTTACAATTTGTAGGTCGGATTTTAGTAGACCAGTCGTGAATTATTGCTGACCATAGAATCTTATACTTCTTTAATTTTACTTCAAGCCTAAAGTAGGAAAGAGAACACTACTACTTATCAAAATAAAAGGTAAAAAGAAAACTAATCTACTTAGGATTTTCTGTAAATGATACCTGGTGAGGTCAAAGACTCGAAATTCCTTCCAAACAGTGTCAAAACTCATAACCATAATTTAACTATTTTTTATATAAAAAAGACTATAGTTCTCAAGATTAATGCGTTGCTAAATTTGACAATCTTGACTTATTGATGTTTATCTACCTTTGTTAGCCCCTGAAGATCGACAGCAAAGCTTGCAGCGCCAGTCTTTTGCAAGTTTGCAGCAACTTTCTCCAGAAGAAGGCTTTGAGGTCCCCCCAAGTCACCTCTGCTGCTAGAACTATGTTGGCTTTGATTCTGATCATTACTTTGTATTATTCCTTCACATCACTCCTCTATTAGTTGTTTGAGATAATAATCATTGGAATTGTACCTGCAAATTGGGTTCTTCAATTATGGAGGAAATAATCCCAAAAAAACATTATCTTTCACGACTGAACCTTTTCCATTTTCTGAGTACTGGGAATGCACTATAACAACAAAGTGAAGTGTAAGAAAAAAAGTTAAACCTTTATAATTGCTGTGTATGCAACAACATTAGGTTCAATACCAGCCTCACGCATGGAATTCAAAATCTGCACTAGAAGAAGAATGGTTATTAGAAGATCTATATTGCAATGGCAATGTTTGTCTATTTTGAAAACAACTTGTACGCTAGAATCATGTGTTATATCATGAATGAATACTTTTTTTAACAACCAACTTGCGCCAACCGTTTCCCTTCCAGATGTCCATATCTTTCAAAGGAGGAAAAGAATGCAACTCTAAGATCTAAATTCAAAAGGCATAGTTACTGCAGTACTTGAAAGGTAAAAATCTGGGACTTCAAATTTCTCTTCATAATAGATTAACAATCACCAAATGCCAAAAACATATACCTGCATAGCACCCTTGACATTCCTTGATCCTCCAAAAATGTCAATCAAAATTGATCAGCTTATATGATTAGGACAGAGACCTAATGTTTTGCTCTCCTGCATTAAAGCTTTTGCACGGTGGTAATCAGTACCACAGGCCTTCATCAGAATACTGTATGTTGCAGTAGTGGGTGTAAAAGGAACACTTTTAGTAAAGTGTGCACGATCAGAATCAGAACCACTACCAGGCACATTAGTAGTATAATTTTTATGTGAATGGTCTCCACCTATATTTATCTTTTCCTGATAATCTTTTCTATAAAATTTCTTAGATAAACTTGCTTTCCAGATTTGGAATAAACGGAAGGCCCTGTCGTACTGGCAAGCCTCAACGCATGCATGAAGAACAATGTTGCAACATTGTGTATTTGGTTTGCAACCAGCCAGAAGCATCTCTTCAAATAATAGGATTGCCTGCTCAACAAGACCTGCACTGGCACATGCATTTATCAATGATGATGATGACCACGCAACTGTGTTGGGAGTAACACCAGTTGCAAGCATATCTTATTTAATTTCCAGTGCCATTTGCCACATCTTTGCATCAGCAAAGACCTGTCATTTGATGCAGAATATAAAGATATACCAGATAAGAAATTTTTCATAGAATGGCTGTATAATGTACAAGAGAAGTGTAAGAAGTATGCAAGGGCAGTAAGAATGTAAGATATTAGACACATAATGTCCATTTTAAGACTGAAGTATATTTACTATAGATAGATAATACCTTAATTATTGTGCTGTATGTGAAAACATCTAGTTTCAATACTCCTGTTGATTCCAAATGTTGTACATCCCTATAAATTTCCTGGGCCAAATCAACTCTTGAAGCACGACAAGAAGACTTCAAAATGATGTTGTAAGATGTCATATCAGCAGCAACACCTAGATTCTGGACATATAAAAGAAACTTTCTTGTTGATAAGAATACATTATTAAACTTCCGCGTATGTTCAACTAGCTTTTAGCATAGAAGAAACATGAGATCATCTCCTACTACAATAGAGTACAAGCCTAAGTTGTTTAGTATGTGCTCATTTGTATGCCAGCTTAAGGGAAGCACTATAATGAGTTTTAGATGCCTAACTAGTGTATTCCTCCAGACACAATTGATTAGTGACACCAATGGACCAATACTGGACAAAATGTTCCTTTTGTTGGATAACACTTTTCACATCAATAGCAAAATTATCATTCAAATATTAATGAGAAGAAAAGATAATAAATTTATTTTACAAATTCAAAAGGCAACACATTTTTAGGGGGGGGGCATATGCTAAATCAAGTAAATAAAGAATATGGTTCATCTTAAATTATTCAAAAGCATAAGGTATTAAAGGAAGAAAGACGACTGTGAGCGAGAAAGAGAGATGATAGTCCCCACTCTCGAACAGAGGATCCAGTAGGATCTCGAGCATCATTTATCAATTATGAAAGAAAGATGAAGCAAATAGAAACATAAAAACAACCAGCTTTAGAAGAAACTGTACACCTAGTCTACTTGAGGAGCACATAGTGAAGTATGTATATTTATGCATGCTACAGTAGATTTACTTATTTGTGTCACAAACATACGAAAAAAGAGCATTACTTGCATATGTTTGTAGATCTGCAACATGTAACTCAAGTCACGGGCATTAACATTCATCAGACTATTGAAAACATAAAGATTTGGGGTAATCTTTTGAGTTCGTAAATCCTGCAACAAAATGAAACAACAACATAAGAACATTCAGAAATAGCCCGATATTACTACAAGTTTGCTTTTCAAAAATCAAATTGTAATTGTAATAGAGAACCAAAACTAGATTAACAAAAAGTTTTTGCCTGCCATTCTGACAACCATGTAGCCACATAATTGATATTGTCTACAAGTTAAAAAATTGCTCAAGCATGAAACTCAATTTTAAAGCTAGTCATCGAATATCAATACAGATAATATTACTCCTTCCCTTGAAGCCAATATAAACTTGATTTTAACCCAACTATTAAATTTTAATAGCCCATTGCACTTGCAAAAAGGATGCACACTTTAAGTACCATACAAAAAATCTTCCTAATTCATCCTTAAGCAAATGTGAAGTGTTAACATCAAATGGTCATTCAAGTAAGGCAGGCCATCACTATCAAACTTTATCAAAGATATCAATGGTTGATATGAGAATATTATGGATCATCTAGTCCAGCCATTATTCCTCAGGAGAATATGCTTCTACATGATGATGGGTCCCAAATAAGTTTTACTGTTAATCTTAATACTCATACAAAAGATAATCCAGTACTTAAAGAACAATGCCAAATGACTGGATATTAAATTGAAAGCAAAATTCAGATACACATGCCTGTACACGCATAAGTGTTATCTATTAGAGATACTAAGCATGTAAGAGATAAACAACTAAGTGTGCGAAGCTTGTGAACCAGTGTTGGCAAGTACCTCATAAATGGACCTCGATCTCAAGAAGTCACTACAAAGACCACAAACATCTATTATTGTGCAGTAGCTGTACATATTAGGACTACCCATATCTTGCTTGGATGCTTCAAAGATATTCAGAGCAGACACTAAGTCACCTTTCTTCCCAAATTGAAGAATTATGCTGCAAAATAATATATGAGCATTTGGAAAATAACGAGCATACCTGCAGAATGTGATAAATAAGGCATAAGTAATGGCAAAACACGCATGAAACCAAGATACATATCTAATTTCAGTTGTGTGCTATCATTTATTGTAGGAACAGAATTTTATTGACAAATTAATAGAGGATTTCACTATTTTTTTTTGCCTTTTAACCTTTAAATATAGATGGTTATGCCTGTGCAAGGAAGACATGGACAGAAAATAAATTTAAAAAATGAGTAAACAACATCATTAAAGAAAAGCAGGGAGTCCTGAAAATCTTCTTGTAGGAAATGGACAGAAGAGAATAGGTTACATTCAGTAAATATTAATAACACAGCAGAGCAGTTGGAGTCAGCACATTGAAAAGGAAATCCATAAGTTAAAACTTTTTTTTTTGGGGGGGTGTGTGTGTGGTGGTAAAATTTAAGAAAGTCAACTAGCTCTGTAGGCAGCGGCGAAGCCAGAAATCTTTGCTAGTGGAGGCGAAACTAGTATTAAGCTATAAATAATTTGGAGGGGGTTCGGGGGCAACGCCCACGAGTCATTTTTTTTAATACTTTATACTTTCAGATCACACACACACACACATATATATATATATATACTATATTACAATGAAAATATAATACGTAATAATATATGGTATATATATATTATATTGACTCATAATAGACTTTTTTAATCACAACTGTTCATAAGTAAGTAATTCATTATTTATTTTTAAAAATAATATAAATTAGATTATTATTTAGTTTAAAATATTATAGAGATATATACATATATTGAGAGGATATGAGTCATATGTGGTTAAAATTTGATTGACAAAGTTATAAAATTTTAATTTGACCCTGTATAATAGAAAATTTATAAAATTTTAGTATTTATATATAATATTTAAAATTTTTAAAATTTACCTTACATTATAGAACAAATTTTTTTTCCAGTGGGGTCGATTGACCCCATAAGCTACTATGTGGCTTCGCCACTGTCTGTAGGACAAGATGTTGATAAGCTACTGACTTTTTTTTAATCATTATGATTTGTTACATTTATTAGAATATGACCTTTTGTAAACTCTTAACTAACACATTAAAATGCACAGACGCACATCCTGCTAAGACAAAGAAATAAAAAAATATATCAAACCTTTTCATTTTCATATCTGATGATACCTATGTCTCCTTGATTTCTTCATAGGGACATGAATGATATATAAATTGGAATATAAGATTCACTCCATATATTATGAAGGACTGCATGTGTATAAGATACATCAGAGGGATAATACTGAAATCAAGGTCATGCTAATAGAAGTCTCACTCGGGTCTGCAGCTATAACAAGATAAAGAAAAATAAACATCCAAGTCTCCTTGTAGTGATCACAACTAAAAAACACTCTTGATGTTCTGTGAAAGATTGTTTCATTCATGCAATCCAATGAAGATGAATTATTGCAAAGGTTGGATATAATGAGACCCGAACAATAAGTACAACCATTCATGGCAACATTTAATAGCAAGAGAGAACATAAAGAAAATTAACCAGATATGTTAGCATAATTAAAGTAGGCAAACAAAATTGGCCAGCAAGCTGGGTGTAGTAGTTATAGCCAAAAGCCATATTTGAGCTGATCCATTAATAATTGTTTAAATTTTTCTAAACAGGAAAATAATGGAGTACATAGCAATTGATTCAGGAAAGGAAACTTGTTAAAAAAAAGAGCTGGTTCATGCTTTAAGTCTTAAAGAAAGAAGACAAATATGTAGGATGACATGATAGATTATATATTAATTTAGTTCCATACTTCAAACTGAATATACTAAGAAGATGAACAAGTTGAAGAACTAAGAAGATGCATAGACATAAGTGCTCATAATTTATGGTAGGCAGTATGCATAGTATAAGGTGTACAAATAATGAAAGGAATTTGCAATGAAAAGTATAAAATAAGCACTACTTCTCAGAACCAGACAAGTACAACTGACAATCACTAAGATCATGTTGTTAGCACAATTCATACCTTACGACAACAAAACATCAAAATAAAACAACAAAACAAAAAAAGATTGCAGTTGCAATTGACATTGCAGTTGTGCTCTGACGTAGAATTTAGTCACTGTTAGACTGTTACTACTAAATACTAATTACTACTAATTTCAAAGCTGAAATTGATGCAGGCTATTTACTACTAATTACATGGAGATGCTACTGCTGGAATAAATGGAATGGGATTACACAGGGAAGCCAATTCTATTACAACCAACATAAAGAATGGAATACAACTAGCTACTAATTCAGGTGAACTGATGGAAGATAGGCATGTGAGGATTTTAAATATGGGAGAACAAGTACATGCATTATGCATATGCTACCAGACTAAACCAGAAACATTACAAAGCTGCAGAACTTGGTTCCCTGGGACTAAATATTCCAGCTTATACAAATATTAATCTAATATTGATAATGTAAATATTTCTCACAAAATAAAACCACCCCAAAACAAATAAAGAAATAAAGAAATCACAAAATAAGAATACAAAGAAAATGAAAAACAAGAAATTACCACCGAGAATCCCCATCCGGCAACATCCTCTCCGAAACGCGCAGCCCCATTAAACAACCCCAAAGAACCAATCCCTAGCTTCTGAGCACCGGTTCAACGCATCCACAGTCTCCTGTCTCCTAATCTCCACTTTTTCTACCATTTCAACGACTCCCATCGAAACAAGCTAAAGCCACCAATTGGGAGGGTTTTACGCTTTTCCCAGAAGAAAACGGGAAAAAAAAAACGCGAAAAAGCGCGCAAAAACAGCCGAAAACGATCATCACCGCACGGAACCCATATCACCGGAGAGAGCTTGAAAACCCGTCAGAAAACGGGGCTCCGACCCGATTGTACGAACTGTAAAATCACCAAACCGTAACTGTACGCACTGTACAGCATCTCCGAACAGCAGGGGAGGCCTAACCGCAGGGAAAGAAAAACCGCGCGTGAAGGCGCGTTGGAGGTCCGATTGGGTCCTTCCTCCTCCGGCCGAAAAGGCCCGACCGACTCTGCAGAAACTGTGCGAGTGGGGGGGTGTTTGGTGACTTGATAGAAGTTGACGCGGGTCAGGATTTTCACTCTGCCTGTTAGGAGGAGAGCAGTCAATTTGTTTGCCCGAGTCAACCGTCTCCGAGTTCGACTCGATGGCCAACACTGGGTCATCCACTCATCCTAACTCAGCTTTATACGCCACACATACAGATAGGATCACTTCTTTGCATCCATACATACATACTATGTATACGAGCTTTCATATTTACACATCTATCTTTAATTATAACTATATACAAGAAAGATGCTAAATAATTTATGTATTACATAAATTATAACTATATACAAGAAAGATGCTAAATAATCTTTTCACTAAGATGCTAAATATTCATCTCGTTTCTAATAATTCCATGGGCTGGCTGGCTGGCTGGCTTTGGACTGTGACCGGCGAGAATGATGCATTTTGACATTTGACCCGACCCCAATGTAAGTATGCAATCTTCTGGTAACTGGTTGGTTCATTCTTCCTTGATTGTCCAATTTTTAACCCGATAATTACTGTTCAGAGAGAGTTTTACTCTCTTTTTTTCTTGTGTTTTGATGTGAATTTATATTATGATGACGCAGTAAATTGGTACATGCATGCATGCAATGGAGACCATATATATACATATTATATATATATATATATATATATATATATATATATATATATATATATCATTGAGTTTGAGTAGATGCATATTATATATGTGCATGCTGTTTAATTCATTTGCGATATATCCATCATTGTCTTTCGCTTGTATATATGCCCCCGGCCCACCCTCGTCCTTGAAATGACTTGAGCAATCACGTCTTAGGAAAAATCTCAAAACCAGCTTAATTATGAATGAATATTTAAATATATATATATATATATATATACTACATGCGTCAACTTTTAGATGAACGTGAAAATTAAATAAAAGCAACGTGTTCAATTTCAGTGTTAAGTCTTTTTTGTAGAATATAATACGTGTATATATATACCGACCCTTCTTTAATTTTGTCTACAAGTTTTTTTTCTGTTTTTTTCTTTCTAGCTCAATCTAACCTAACCCATTGATTAGAAGTCAGATGAGTTAATTATAGTAGTTTCTCTTTAAGCTCCGGTGGTTTTCTGGTGGACGATTTGAGCTTCGCCCAGAGCAAAGGATTGGTGGATGGGGACGACATGCATGACAAGGTGGACAATTGCATGCCCTTTGATTTGATTTGATTATACAAAAATAAAAAATAAAAAAACTTTTTCTTACCAGCACTAGTAAGATATATTTTTAAAAAATAAGTCCAGCAGCAAACGTGAATAGCAAATATGGACGCATGAAATAACTAGTAATTAAAAATAGTTTTAATATCTTATCCTATATATATAATTTATTAAATATTTTATTGTTTAAAATTCCACAATTCAACCTCATCATATATTTATCTCACATGCAAATCGTTTTTCTTTAAACCAATTATAAATTTATGAACATATACAACTATTGCCCTCTTATCTAAAATTTAAGAATAACACATGAGAGATTTACAAATGGTAAAATTTTACCCACCTTTATAAAATATCTAATTAACAAAACACAAATGATTTTGAATTTTCTGCTCACCCTAATAAACGATCAGGACCGTTCAAAGTTTGGAATAAATCTCACCGTTTATTATATCCTCTTTAACTTCAAAGGAAAAAAATTGCTCTCTCTCTCACTCTCAAATCCTCCTCTGTTCTTCCTCCTCCCGAACTCGCCTTCTGCCCTCTCCATTATCCAGCGTCACGATCTCTCCTCCCCTTCCCCTTTCGTACGTAGTGCCAAAAGCACGAATAGTACAACTAGTATATATACATTTGGACTCCCCAAGACCAATTAGTGTCCTAATGGATGATCATCTTGAAGTGTATCATTTAAAATACATTGAACCTTTCTTAACGTACTGTGGTTTCTTATTGTTTTTATTTTCAAAAAAAAAAAGGAAAAAGAAAAAGCAACCTTCAGTTAAAGGAAAAATGCAAGTGAATGGTGACAGCATGCATCCAATCCATGTATATCCATCCGATCTTAATTTGCCACAGTGTTCAGGTCCATTAAAACTTATACTACGTAGTACTGGTGGGGTATAAGGGGTGGGGCAGAGATTTCCTTGTCTCAGGCCCAGCATTCAATGTCCACATAAGATGATGAGTAATATATATATATATATATATATATATATATATATAGAGAGAGAGAGAGAGAGAGAGAGAATAAAATCATATCTTTAACTCTGCTATGGTTCTCTTTAACTCTGCTTTGGTTCTCAACCCATTTAAGTTGAATGAAAATAATTATCTAGTTTGGTCTCAAGCATACCATATGTCAATTGAAGTTAACCGTATACAACATTTCATCAATAGTACAACAACCATGCCTACACAAGTAGGCGTAGCCCAACAAGAATGGAAATTTGATAACTCCATGATAAAATCATGAATTTTTAATTCAATAGAACCTAGTATGTGAAGTAGTTATATATTCTTAGACACACTGCATATGAGCATAGTTATCACGACGCAACGGCGAGTCATGATGGTAGTCGACTGCCTGGATGCCTAAGCGACCGTCTTGGCGTACGTATGACGACAAGTCATTTACAATGAGCAATTTATATATTATTTATTTTACTTAACAAGTATATTAGCAATAATATTATATATATATATATAATATTATATATATAATTTATAATTATATATATTATAATTTATGGAACATTTATTTTGTTCTTCCGGTTCAATTTTCCTGTCCAAAATCCATGTCCGCATAGAGTTATTATTTTGAATAAGTGCTGAAATCAATTAACTGGAGGTGTCCATACAAAAACTAGTTACGGTCAAATAAATAAATGAAACAACAGTAAGAGTGATACAACATCACAAGTTGTTCAAAGTAGATCGATCTGCACAACAAAATTATAGAAACACGGTTTACTGTGGGAAACGATCACCAGATGGGCATCACAAACTGATTCATATCACTGATACGCGAGGAGTTTGATTACAAAGTAGAAATGGGATAATAACTACAGACAGGTTTCCCTTTTGTCATTCACATATTATGTGTATAAGATTTACATAAACACTTTCTTTTATAACTGCATGAACCTTCATGAAGCCAATACTACTAAATACCAGCCTACTCGAATCCATCTTCACAACATTTCTGGTGGAAGTGGGCACATTTATAGGAGGAGCCCAAGTGTTTTTAGCTGCTGAACATGCTCGGGTGGGAGAGGAGGAGGAGGAGACCAATCAGATCCACTCATCTCGCCATCAATATCCTCAACAACATATTCCTAATCAAGCAATTCATACGAGTTTGAAAATGAAATTGAGGAAAATTACAGATTTTGATGGTGTGGAAGTTACAAGAGGAAGAAAATAATGCAACAATCCTAGCGTATGGCTTGTATGACGAGGCAAGTTCAACACTAAATAAGGCTCCAGAATTTGTCTTAAGTTGGACATTTAAGGGAGACAACATATATATATATATGTGTATATATATATATATATGGAGTTTTCGTACATTCAGAACCCAGATGCTTGAGAAAGCCTTCATTTTATGAATCAAATTGCTGAGAGGAAAAAAACATAAAAATAACTAGATCAAATGGACTTCCAATTTTAAATTGCCTAGTGGCCAAAAAACCTATTTCCATAGTGGAGATGTCTCATCTTCACCACCCCCCTTAGTAATATAATGTTTTTAGAAATATCAATAAAAATACACTGACCAGCTTCACACATCACACAACTATGTAAGGACACACTATAACATACTATTGAGATTAGAAAAAGGTATCTAACTCACTTTTGTTAGCATCCTTTTCGCCAGTATATGATAGTGTCGCTGCCAAATCCTTTGTCCAACCATTGTAGCCACCAATACGCTGTAGAATATACCAATCACCATAAATGATATTAGTACAATCAAAGCCATTAGAAATAATAACGGTAACCCAGCTTCACCAGCACCTCCCAAGCAACCACATTCACCAGATGCACTAGCACAACTCTCAAAGCATGTGGTACAGTCAGTCCACATACAAAGGGTACCAGGCAAATGGCAGTCGGCGCACAGCCTGCAAGGATGACAAACAGAATCAATACAACTGAACTAAACATATGTAGGGAAGTAGAAAGATCCATAGGTTTAAATCTCTTCATCTTATTAAGCAGAATAACAAAAAAGTACTCTTCAATATGTAATCTTGTAGTTTGTACTTTGTAACGCAAATTAAACTAAGGGCATGTATATAGACCTTAAAGTTACTGCGTTCAGCCATTCAGGGAATTACAAATACTTGAATACCATAAATCACAAGTGCATGCAAAGATGTGAAACACTCATTGCTATTTCTTGCTAATTATTGCAAGAAGCACAAAGTCCTTAGCAAATATATCCTAGAGCTTACCTCACTAATTGTGCTATAGATGCATTTTATCAATGGTGGGGAAACATTGATTGACGACTCTGATATTCTAACGGAAAACTGGAGGAAGCAAATGACAATACATTCTTTTTCATAATCCATTTAAAATAACAAGAACAACAAGAGGCATTCTCTTCAAGGATGTCAAAGATCCCAAGAACCACAGAACACGGTTATACCCAGGATGGCAGCAACAAAGACACAACTCTCTACATGGCTGAGCCAAATCATTCCGCACTCTTCGATCATAACAAGTTATGAAGCATCCAGATAATCCCAGCAGAGCAAAAAACAGTAGTGCTCCTGAAAATGCCAACAATAATCATAAGTATTTAAGCATCATTAAAACCAAGTTTCAAATGTGTGATGTGTAGGTAACGTAAAAAAAATATTTGTCCTTAAAGCTAGCTTTAATAGTGACAATCATATGTCACAGACAAGAATCTATGGGTCCAAACAATACCCAATGTGAAGAATAAGGTAACCCTAGAAAGAGATTCCATACAATAAAACCTCAACAAAAATAAAATCAAATAGGAAATAATGCTTCTAATAGATGTGTTTCAAGTCATTCAATTAGGGAAGATAACGATTAAAACAAGAAAATTTTGGCAAACGAAATGCAACAACTACTGGAAGACATGGCAAGTTTCTCCTTGTAGTCACAAATTTCTGAGCAGAGTAAAAAGTGCAGAGGCTAGGCATGCTTATTGTGAAAAAAACTCATTAACTTTGACCCAATTCAGACATGCAAAAGGATAATGAAGTAGTATGAACCATCTTGACTTAACAAAAGGCAAATTTCCTTTAATATGCAAATATCATCTTGTAATATTGGTATCTGCCACTCACTAATTGCCAAGGATAACAAAATCCTTTTTATAAGAAATTTTCTAGCACAAGTGTGAGAACAACAAGTGTCAAGTATTAAACAACAGTTCTATTCAATAAAATGCCTTAAAGAACCATCACTTAATTTCAGGACCACAGTGACTTCCAAGTTCACCTTGACGTTCATATCATGTTATAGATTTTTTTCTTCATTTTATATTTATCAGAATAAGGGCTATCAAACGTAATGACAAAATAAGCATAAGACAAAATGATACAAAAATTGTTAGGACATAAAAATGTAGCCCCTAACAATAACGGATTATAACAATTTTTAGAGGCTTTACCACATATATAGTAAAAACTAATTTCTCTACCAAACCCCCAAGCGAGACGAAGCCAGAACTTCTGATAACCATCAATTAGATACATCAAATATGCCAATAAACAAATCACCTGTTACATGATACATGAGACATAGGAATTAGAATATCAATGAAGAGAAGGAAAAAAAAATAACTGTCTCAAAGAAGCAATCCGTCAAAAGAAGGGAACCAATGACCTACTAGTTGAACAGAGAGAAAGATGAACAGCATGTCCCTAGTTACAAAGAATCGGAATTTTAGGGTTCGCCATTTCCTATCAGCAACAGCATAAACTCTCAAATGATAAGGAGTTTTGCATGTTGTGCAATGAGCAAATGCAAATCCTTCCTGCAGAAAGTGAAATAATAATATAATATTAGAACACCAGTGCATAAGAAAATAAGTAAGCAATATTTACAAAACTAACTTCTAAGAACGTCTTGTATAAGATGGTCAATATAAATTAGATCAAAAAGAAAATTGAATCTCTCCGTATGAATAGGAATAAATTGTAGAGATATAGAACTAGAAGTTATTCCCCAATATTTATTAACAACGTATAAGCAGTCCCCAAGTCTCCACTTCTACATTCGTTACATATTATGTCTAAGACAACAACTAACATCTGTTTTTTCTTCTCTTCTACCACGTATCAACTAAAGCACCAACACCAAGTGTAAGTGTCCAACATCATTACGTGACACCTCACATGACAAATTCTTTTCTATTTAGTAGGTACCCACTCCCCATATGACCCTGAAAAATAATTACAAGTACCTCATACAAAAAAATTAAGGAAATTATATATAATCTGAACAAGATTAAATAATTACAGCGTGTTCAACTTGGTTGTAACTACACTAAAGGTAATTGTGTGCATTTGAGACAGCTCCTTTATGGAACAACAATGCTTTTATCCCAACCCACCATTCATGTTATATATCTTAGTCTTGTCCATCACCATTTCACCAAGATGAAGCCTAGGTGAAATTGATCGTCTTGTATCAACTATAAAGGTATTAAACTCTTAATCTTAGAAGATAATAATTTTTCATGATTATTTTATTAGATAGTTATAGTATTTTCATACACTGTTTAATTGACTCCAATCTGAATCAGATATGACTCGTTCATGTATGTCAAAGAAATGTAACAAACATCCAAAGTAATTAACAGTTGACACATAATGTTAGATTTCAGCTGAAATAAATTAGAGTTCTTTGGATCAGAATATTTTTTACAAAAACTAATGTTTCCAAATATAATCAGGTTCATGTGTTGAGACTAAAACGTAACTAGGTGTTGTCCTGAAGACTCAAGCAGCACCTTATTCAATGAGGTCACATAGGGTGACAAGTTGCTAATAAAAGGGAAACAAGTTTCCAAATATCCAATCTCGAATTCAATTGTTTGATATTCTAGAATCTCCTTGGTGATGTTGCACACAGTGTCAAAATTGGAATTCACCGATCATCAAACTGCATTCATGCAGTGGCGGAACCAGAGTTTTCAAAACAGAACCTTAACAAGTTTTTGGCAGCAACAAGAAATCTTCTTAGGTTACAGCTTGGAAAATGCATACTTAATTTTGACTATTTTACAAGTTGGGTATTTTGACTAAATTATAAATTGAGGTACTTATTTGAATCCTTTATAAGTTAGTGGTAATCTATTTTCCAAATTAAGGGTACAATATTGAAAGTTTACAATGAAAAGTAGGCTATTTGAAAAAAATATAGAGGAAGCATGGTCAATTTATTTGCGTTCATCCACAAAAATTGTGATTGAAAGGAAATTTAAGCTCAAGAAGGAAGCTCCGCCTTCTATATGGTAAACTCTTCAACAGAAAGTCACATTCTTTAATTTTTTGTATATGTAATGCTGGAACCAGCCATTCATTTCATGCCTATAGAAATTTAGAGAATGCAGTTTGACCAAATACATCTGGTAAATGAAAAGTTACTAAAAATTAATCAAATAAATAGAATAAAAAATTTAAATAAAAACAAAAGAAACTTCATTTTCAAGTATCAGGAGAAACCTAATAGACTAACATTGGATGAAGCACTGCATGCACAATAATACGCATAAATTACATGTTAATTCAGAAGGGAGAATCCATATTAGAAAGGATATTTCTCCTAAACTTATTTCACAATTGGTTAACATATATTTTATAGAAAGGAGAGAAAAATGATTGTGATAAAGAAGCAATTTACAGAGAGGCATCTGATTGAAGACAAATATACCAAGAGAACCTTAACTTCTAAGAGTAAAAATTGAAGTAGCTACAATCCAAGCAACTGAATGTCTTAAAATATAAAATTGACGAGCGCGATATAAGGCAACATCTTTATCATACTTTGTACCAACAGTGTGGCCATAAATTTACTTAAAAGAAAGTGAAGATAAATTCTATACCCTCACAGCACGCCAATGATCTAGACATTCACGGTGAACATACTTTGACGTCCCTTTACATTTACAAGGAGCAATAAAATCCCTGCCTGCAAGAGGAGAAAAACAACATGAGATAACATAACCTAATAGCCACTAACTTAAAAAATAACTAGGTAGCAATCAAAACCATGCATGTCAACTTGCACAAACCCATCAATTTATAGAGGTAAAAGGAATAACATTGGCACTAGAGTTGAGCAAAAAACGGATAAAACTGAATAACTGAACCGAACAGAATTTTTTTAACCGAAATATTTCGGTTATTTTTTGCATTTCGGTTATACCCGTTTTAATATCCCCTTTTCGGATTCGGATTTGGTTCTTGAATTTTTGTTATTCGGTTAACTGAATAACCGATCAGATATATTAAAAAAAAGCCTTAAAAAGTTAAAACAATACCCGCACCAAATCAATTCATTTCAGTCTATGGCTCTCTCACTCTCTACCCATACCTAACCCAAAACCCCAAATCGCGACTCCGCAGTCTCCGCCTCTCCCCGACTCTGCCTTCAGCCTCTCTGTGTCTCAGACTCTCCGCCTCCGCTCCCCCGCAGCCCTGCTCCTCTGCTTCTCAAGTCTCAAGTCTCAAGTCTCAGCAAGCAGGTAATTCAAAATCAGTAGCCAAGCATGTATGATTTATCTACACATGTAATCCAAATTTCCATCTACAAAAGTAAGCAGCAAGCATGTAATCCAAATTTCCATCTACACATGATTTATTTTAGTTGTTATAGGGTTAAATCTACACATGATTTCCATCCTTTAATGGGATTATTATATATGAAGTTTGTTAACCTTTATTATGGGTAGTATTAGATGTGATTGTGATAGATAGTGAGAACCAGATCTGTGGATTTGAAGTACCCAGATTTGGGGGGTATCACAGAGAGGGAGGGGGAGAGGGAGGGGGAGGGCAGCTGAGGGTACACTCACCGCTTGGAGGTTTGACCAAGAAGTTATTAGGGCAGTCATGGCTTACTATCTTATTGTAGATGAGCTTCCTTTCAAACATGTTGCGAAGGAGGGTTTTAAAAGACTTATGCAAGTTGCATGTCCTAGGTTTCAGTTGCCTTCACATTTTACATTTGCTAGAGATTGTATTCATTTGTATGATAACATTGGTATTGACATTGTAATGTTAACAATGGTATTACTATAAGTCTGTAAGCTACTCTTTTGTTTATAAAAAAATTTAGCTAACCATCTAATCCATGCGATTTTCATAGATACCATTCACTAATTCCAATATTTGAGATAACATCATGATTATTGAGGTTTATAGATGAAACTGATAAAGCAGCAAACTCAAGGCCTCAACTTTCCTTAATTAGAACTAATAATTCGTTTGGACAATTAGCATAACAACATGCAATGCCATCTATCTCCAATTATAAAAGAGACATAACGTCCGTACAACATTTCAGCTCAAAAGACGTGTAGTTCATAAAAAAGTTACTTCTTCGCTTCATAATTTGAACAAGTGAAAAACCTGCCAAACATAATTCATAGAAGTAATAAACTTTACCTAATTTTCCTCTTCAATTTCATTAATTTAACCGAAGAAAGTACATGGGAATCAACAAAACTTAAATTGAAGGGGAAAAAGAGCAAAATTAAAGTGAAGTACCGTCCGATTCGAGGCAAATTCGACATTGAATTTGTTCGCCGGGACCCGCTTCGAGGTCAATCTCATCGACGTTGGTGATCGGAGAAGGAGGGATGAAAGGGGAAGAATCACTGTGATCAGTCATTGACTTTTAGAGAGAGAGAGAGACAAATTCAGAGCCTTATAATGGTTAATTTAGAACAACTGACCCATCAACAAAACCCTAATTTCTCTCTCTATCTATTGATAGAGAGAAAGAGAGCTACTCCTCTCCTCCCTCTTTCAGGTGTACACAGAAGACTCTGCAGTGGTCGGTCTAAAGGTGGTGAAAATATAAATAAATAAATAAAATTATAAAATATTTATTTTATGTCTAATTATCATGACCAGAAAGCTATTTTCGTATTGTTTGTGAGTTTTGAGTAGAAAATAAAGGTTGCAACCAAAAAATAGTAGAAATGAAAGGGACAGAAGAACAAAAAAAAGATTGCTTTTTATTATTATTATTATTATATCAAAATAAAAAAGAGAAGAAAGTAAAGTATTAGGATAGAAAATAAAATATTTTGTTGGCTGTATTTATGAGGTTTAAAAGAAGAAAGAAGTAACAATGATTAATGATATTTTTATAGTATTTGTTATGGTTACTAATAAAAGTATGCTAAATTTTATTATTCTTATTCCACTTTTAATTTTTGTTGAAGAAATGTTTTGGAATAATTTTGTTATATTTTTTAGTTACAATCTTAACTTTACGATCGTAGACCGTGTATATTTAAAACTTGTACAGTTGTATAATTTTATTTTTTTCTATTTTATATACGGATTATATATTTAATTAAAATCACATAATTACTTTTTAAATAAAGATAAAACCCATCCGTATATTCATGTTAAAAGAGAATCACATAAAAATATTTGTGAAAATATTATTTCTCATTGTTAAACCATGACCCCATTACCCATCCCTTCGCACTTCCCCTCTCATGTTATTGTTTTCATTTTATATTTTAATATTGTAGTTTTTTCATTTCCGTTTAAAACTCGCACAATCTCTACAAAAACATTAAAGCACTTATATAGTGTAACATTATCAATAAATCTCGGCAGACATGAAAATTAGATATTTTTAATTTTTAATTTTTTTTTTTTTTTGTGATTCTTAAAAAATATATAATTTATTTTAATTAAAATTTTTATAAAAAAAAATATTTTAAATATAATTTAAATATATATACAAGAATAATATTGTATAACATTATTTCTATATATGAATCTAAATTATACTTAAAATATTTTTTTAAAAAAAAAATTTAATTAAAATAAATACTATATATTTTTTAAAAATCACAACAAAAACTAAAAAAAAAAAATTTAAAAATATTCAATTTTCATGTTCCCGACTCTAAGATTATTCTTTAGAACCCAATCAAAACCCCCAAACAGCCACCCATACGCAGCTGCCTCACTCTCTAAACTCTGTACTACTGCGTACACTTTCCTCTCTCTCCAATGACGAAGATCAAAACGAAGAAGCGAAGGCTCATTAAGACAGCAGATAAACCCATAAAACCAGAATCCAAGCCCCTCAAGAAAAACAAGAAGAATACCCCCCAAAAAACCCTAGCAATCCCCAAACACGACCCTCAGACCTCCTCCGATTCCGACTCCCCCGAACCAAACGCCGATTCAATTCAGACCCTCCTCGAACCCTACACCAAAGACCAACTCATCGGCTTCCTTATCGACGCCGCCGTTAAAACCCCCTCTATCAGTTCTCGCATTTACGAGGCCGCCGATCGGGACATCTCCCACCGCAAAATCTTCGTTCACGGCCTTAGTTGGGATACCACGCGCGAAACCCTAGTCTCGGCGTTCGAACCCTTTGGCGAAATCGAGGTCTGCAACGTTGTCACCGATCGAGTTACAGGTAAAGCGAAGGGGTTTGGGTTTGTAATATTTAAGTCTCGGAAAGGCACTAATAAAGCCCTAAGGGAACCTAAGAAGAAAATTGGTAATCGTATTGTGTCGTGTCAGCTGGCGTCGGTTGGCCCTGTGGCGGCCTCCGATTCTGCTATCCGGAAGATTTATGTCAGTAATGTTCAGCAAAATGTGGAGTCGGCGAAATTGCGCGAGTTTTTCGAGAAATTTGGGGAAATTGAGATTGGGCCGCTAGGGTTTGATGCGCAGACGGGGAAATCGAGGGGCTTTGCGTTGTTTGTGTATAAGAATCAGGAAGGAGCGAAAAAAGTGTTGGAAGAACCGTATAAGATGTTTGATGGACACCAGTTGCATTGTCAAATGGCCGTGGAGGGGAAAAATAGTAAGGGTAATAATAATAATGCATCAGTGACGACGGTGATGCAGCCTGTGCCGTCTTTGGCTGCTGTGGCAGCTGCGCAGAACTTGGCATTGTTTGGGCAGCAACAGGGTTTGAATTCAATGCTTGGACAGCAGCTGGGTTTGAATTCGATGTATGGAGGACTGTTTGCAAATCCAACTGCGGGTTTGTTGAATCCGCTATTGGCGCAAGGAGTGATTGGGGCAAATCAAATTGGGCAAATGGGGATGGGTTTAGGGGGTTATACCGGGGCATTAGCAGGTCAGGGGATGGGGAGTTTAAGTGGGAGTCAATCGCTGCTCGGGACGTATGGCGGTTCTACTACTGCCCCAGCGTTGCAGGGTTTGCAGTATGCTTACCCGGGTTCGTCAATGGGGCAGGCATCAACTAGTAAGGCTAGTGGGTCTGGTGGGTCTTTCAGTGGTTATCCATCATATATGTGGTATGGTCTTTTTCACATCTAGCTTTTGATTTTGGTTTTTTTATTTACTTTGATGAATTTATGTTTTTGTGCTTGTTTTTCACATGGTTTTTGTTTCTGTAGAATGAGTTTGATGATTTATAATTCTATGTGTTTTTATGAGTTTCTCTTAGCATATCTATTTCATATGATTAATTTAATATTCGAATATTTATATGACAAGAGTTTGGCATTTTTTTTGCTTTGATTAATTCACTGATTTGATATATATATATATATATATATATATATATATATGCATATATATATTTCAGACTGAAATATACGTGACTATATGAGATTTATGTATTAATTAACTATTAAAATAAATACAGTTGATTTGTTAACTAGTGTTGTACACCATAATTTGTTTCATGTTTTCATTATTCTATTTGTAAAATATTTGATCCCTTTTCATTATTTGCTGCTTGTCAGAGATAAAGAGTTCTTTTTTCCCTCCCCTTAATGGAAATAATATACTACTAGTGATTTTTTATTTTAAATGACATGGAAGCAATTTACATTGCACATTGAAAACCTGTCCACACAAGCTGTGTAGTTCAAGTGGTCCCTGTTTTACCCTTATATTACACAATTAAATAAGTATTTTTTCAGTAATTTTTTAAGATTTTAATGGAGTATGCATTTATTTTATCTTAGAATAATGCCCATGTCAAATAGTGTCCTAGTAAAATAGGGTTCTCGCCTTTAACCAATTAATAGTTTATGAACTCTTACTTCAAGCAACTGAAACAATGTTAAAGATGATCACATACTTGCTTACACATGTGACATGGCACATATATCAGGAAGTAGAATCTTGTTATTCAGTCTGCAATAAATCATTGTTATTAGACCTTCTAAGAACTATAGAGTATAGACAATGCAACCTAAAACTACTTTAACCCAATGGTGTTTCTGTTTCTTATGGTTTGAACCTCATCTTTGATTTCTTGATTATTCGAACTTCAGTGGTTAGATTGGCACTCAATGAGAATCTGCCATCATATATTTATCTGCACGTTACTATCATGTATTACTTCTTGAGATGGTTTCATAAAATACCCGTACACAATGTTTTTTTCATGGAGTTAGGTTGGTCACAATGCTTCGAGTTGAATCTTGTATGGTAAATTGGTAAAAAAAATTGTTTACCTTATTCTCATATTGTGTAAAAAAAAAAATTGTTCCTTGGTTTTGTGTAGGCTTTTGGGTTTAGTCTTTTTATTGGTACGATTGCTAAGATTATATTGTTTGCACCATGAAACAGTTAATTTGCACTAGTGATTTATTTATATTTTTCTTGCCTCAAGAAGATTTACGTAGGAAACTCTATTGATGTTGGAACATTTTAAGAATATTTCGCTTGTTCCCTAAACAAGTAATATTTGCTATATGTAATCCGTCTGAAAATCTTGTACGATTGAATTTGTCTATAATTTAACCTTTCCAAGTTGAAAAATGTGCCAAAAAATGGTAATCTGAGAATTTTACACAGCTGCCCCAAACTTTTGACATCTGATTACTATATTTCAGTATATGAATCCTTGTGTTTGTACATGAAAGAAAGGCCACTGTATAATATTAACCAATGTATTAACTTTTTCTTATCATGGACTGCTTGTATACTTGAGCGTGTGAAAGTGTAGCTAATCTTAATTGCTAGAATGCAATAATTAGATGCTTAGTTTTGTGGCCGACTCTAATCTTTTTCCGTGGGCACCATAAATAATTAATGAATTGAATTTGGAGTATTTCTCCTTTTTATCTTTGAAGGTTTATGGTATGTCTGCATTAAGGTGATGTAGTCCTGCTTACTTTTATTGGTTTTACTTTCTTCTAGATAGTGGTGCATATCCCTTGCTTCGGTCACTGGCACATTATTAGGATACACACCACCAACCCAATGAATTAAATATGTAGCGAGTAATTTTCCTGCAAAAGACCTTTCCTCTCTCGCGAATGTCAAATTTTACTATCCCAGTTGGATCCCGCAAATATTTGCATCTGTCCAAAACAATCTCTTTATAGTTATTGGGACATGTGTATAAAATGTTTTTGCTTACCAATTTGGTTCTTTTATGGCAATATTGTTTATTCATGTAATCTGTCAAAAGTTTCAGCTGTTTCTCGATGGTCGAAATTTTTATTGTTCTTTCCTTTACATATTTGGGATCCACATTTGCAGATTAAGTGCAGCTCAGCTTGAGGAACAGTGTGCATGCAGTGATGAAGACTTGCATTAAGCACCTATTATGGTTCACTTGCTCGGTTTTCAGATTTTTTTTTTAATATAGCAAGACTTCAATACTTTTTATATTATCTAAGTTCGTACTTATAATTTGGAACAAACTCTTTTTGTTAACTTGTTTTTGTTTCTCTTGGTACTTTCAGCCAACATTTTACCCCTTTTCCTTTTCACGATCTTTATTGTATGGGGCTTAATGATTTTGTCTTAGTTTTGTTATTATTGTTCGGTCACTTGATCTACTATGCAATGTTTCTCTTATTATTCTTGATTTCATATTAATTTCTTCTTGAATCCTCTTTTGTTTTTAACAATACCCACTTGATTATGTTGTTGTTTTTTGAAATAAATTTCTTACTTCTTTGATTGACATTTTCTCATTTATTATCTTGAACAAGTTGTGCATTGTTATGAATTGAAGTTTGTAATTTTGTTGCAGTCAAGTTATTATTTTATCATGCATGATCCAAATGGCACACAACCTTTGGATTTTACTTGTGGAAATATCAAATTTTGCTTTTGGAAATATAAATTCCCTTTTACTATTTCACATACCTTCTATCCTGCTGCTGTTCCCGGTTTTGAATTCTGAAACCTCCTCCCAAGTTGTAGCCTAAGTTTCTGAGAGAAGACAAGGAAAACCCTCCCCCTCCCCCTCCCCCGCCCCCTCCCCTTGAAGATGTAATAGTTGTGTTTTTCTTGGTGTTAAGATAGAATCCCTTATTTGATGTAAAATGTAATAAAGAAAAGTTTCACACTTTAAATTAATATGAAATTATGGATTTTGGCTACCCTTAATTACGTCTTCCCTTCAATTTTATGAAGTAAACCACCATTTTTTTTGAATGATCCGAATATATTAATCTCGATAATTCATAATATAGACATGAATTAAAAATTAGTACGATTTTTTAACTATTAAAAAGACGATAAAATGTTCACATATTGATTAAATGGAGTGACGGGGTTGTATTACTCTTAAAATTGGTGTAATGATTCAATTCAATAAACATGGTTCATGGGGTTATGTCGATTTTGCGTAAAATATAAGTACTTGGTGAATTGAACGGAATTGGAGAATAAGCAATGGGAATTGACAAATATGAATGTAGAAAGACTTTGAAGGTTGGAAAGATCCATCTTAGACATAGTAGTAGATGGGGATGGGGATGGGGAAGGGGATCCTGAATGAAAAGGTGGAGAGTTATGCGGACAAAGTAGATACTGAATAAAATATAAGTAAATGTTCGGGATACAAAAAAATTGTATAAAAAAGATACTAGAAAACTGATCACTATTGATGCACAATTTTTTGTTTATAGTTTTACTTGGTATTATTCATTTAAGAGTAGTTTTATGTATACAAACTATTGGTCCGCTGGAAAAGCGAACCAAAAACAAACCGGTTATAATGATTGTTTTTTGGGTCATTATAACCCGTTCGTTTTTGGTTGGTTGGACAAATTTTTCCTACAAACTATATACAAATATAAAAAAGTAATAAGTGAGTACTACCTTTTGAATTAGTGATTTAGTTTATAAATTTTGTACAAAGAAGATAATAATAGTGTTTGTGTGCATTTAAGGAATATGTGCGACTTTGAATTTAAACCTTGCTCTGATTATGAAAATTGTGTAAATTAAAAAATTAGTCATACAACTTAGAGCTTTGAAGTAACCCTCTGAAAACTCCAAGCAATTAGATTAAGGTCGGGCCACCTTTAAGATATTACATTTTCTTGATGCAAAACACAGCCGCCGCAGCTCAGAGTCTATAGAAAGAAATACTCTAGGTAGCTAGGCACATAACAGAACGTAAAAATTACATTTTATCGAAAAACATTACGCGAGATAGATCATATCATAGATAGATCTCCTCTCCTCCTCATAAGCTAAACAAGGAGAGAGAGAGAGAGAGAGTTAGGAAACACGTACATGACGCCTTACTAGTTACCCTAATTTACTTCTTTCTCTTCTTAGGGGGTTGGATTGCTTCCTCTTCATCGTCCTCTTCATCCTCATCCTCTTCTTGCTCAACTGCTTCCTCTCCCTCTTCTTCCTCACCACCATCATCGTCGTCGTCATCATCATCATCATCATTGTCTTCGTCATCATCATCATCACCTTGGTCATCCCCATCCTCGTCGTTGTCGTCGTCTTCCTCTTCGCCGTTCTCTTGTGGGCCGTCGGTGCCTCCTCCCGGACCTTTATTCGAGTTGTTCTTGTTATTGTTAGGGTTGTTGCCAAAATCTTCTCCATCTTCGGATGATGGGTCTTCTTCGCCTTCCCCAAATCCACCATCCCCATCATCACCCTCGTCGTCGTCATCTTCATCATTATCTTCGCCTCCCTTAGCATCTAGTTGTTTTGAGGTGGATGGTATGTAATGATCACCTTTGGTTCTAGGATTTTGGTTTTGAATTCCAAAAATTTCCTGAAAACCATCCATAGAAATTGAAGGAAGGTAATATCAGAAAAAAGAATTATTGTAAATCTACAAGGAAACTACGACACACTACATTATAATAATTATAAGCACAAAAAAGAGTAAGATTAGTTGCTAAGGGTGTAAATGAACCGAGTCGAGTATTAAGTTGTTCAGATTTGGTTCACAAAATTTATCGAGTATAAAATAAGGTTAGATTGAAGCTCATTTAGCTACCGAGTCGAGCACAATCTCGAATCGAGCTCGAGCAGTTTAAACTTTTCGAGCGAATATGATCCGAATATCAATAGAAAATTACAATTTGAGGAGGTTCGAGTAACTTATCGAACTTTAAAATTTGCTCATATTTGACTCATTTATATTTCGAGTCGAGCTCGAATCAAACTTTTAGTCGAGCGAGTACGAATCGAACTCTAACTGTTTGCTCATTTTACAGCCTTACTAGTTGCAGAAGGTGAAGCTTAAGAACTCAACATATGCCCTACATGGTTTCATAAAGAACAAGGCAGCGTACTGTTCCACAAAGGGACAGGGACAACATTTTTTGATTTTAAGCATCACTCATAAAGCCAAAAAAAAACAGAGTCTGAAACAAGTTTTGTATATATGGATAAAGGCAATCCAGCTTCAGCTTTTGCACTCCTCTTCAAAGGCAAAATTTACAGTGGCATCAGTGGAAAAGGTCAAGTTGTGAGTGCATTTACCATTACACTTCATACATATACTTTTTCGAGTGGTGGTAGATTGGAAATATAAATAAATCGAGAGTTCTTTTAACATTTCTCTTCATATGTGTACATTTTTTAAAATAACTATCTAGCATCCGTTCTTTCCCATCAAAACAAGGAATTAGAAGGATCTAACTATGAACAGACGAAGCTAGCTAAATAGAGGAGCTTAGACTAAAGTTAAAGATTGATTTATTTATGATTCAAGCTTATCTCTAACAAGTAACAAGTAATTAACTTTTCCAATCTTAATTGGTCAATGATCCATATAAATGCTGACCAAGCAAATCCTTGTTTTTCAATTGCCTCCTACCATGACCAAAGATTATTTTAAAAAAAAAGCTAAACAAAGAAATATATGTATCTTTATATATATATAATACCCAATCCGTTCCCCCAAAAAAAGTCTCATTTGGACTTTTTTAAGTCAATTTGTGAAATTACTTATTTAATTTGGTTAATACAATCATAATTATTGTAAATTATCTAAAAAATTAATATTAATTATACAATTGTTGAATTCAAAATTTTATATAAATGACCAAATTTTTTTCCCCTAATTTGGAGGTGGGGGTTAGACCCAGGACTTCTTGCACTCCTGCAATATCAATTGAGACAAGGGCAGTTGGTAATTTTATTTCAAATTATAAGGTGAAATGACTTCAATGGTCAACATGAGACTAATTTTTTGGAACGTAAGGATTAAAAAATAAACTATTAGGTCCCATTTGATTTGGAAAATAAAGCAAGTGGATTTGTAATTCCAAATTTGCAACAGTTCATTTTATTTTTAATTAAAAAACATCTAAAACCTAGAGCCTAGAGGCCAGAAAGAGTCATGTAGCTAATAGCTAAACCTATAAGCAATGTTACAATCACATAAATCTCACATACAAATATATATATTTGTAAACTCTGTATGATACGCAGAACTCACAAATACATATATATGTAAATACATATATATGTAAGTATTATGTGACTTTAAAATTACGTGATAGTATCATTATTTTAAACGTATCTCGACCCGATCCATGCAATTCCTAGCTCCACACAAAGAAAGTCAAAGGCGGACACGTGTCCATACTTTGCATTAACTTTAGACAGCATCTCTCACCGAATATTCCATTATTCCATGATTCTATCAACTTTTGGCTTTCTTACATAACACGCCAAAGCGATTATTATATACCCAATAGGTCCCACAACAAATAATTAATCCGGAATCCAAAGTATTCCAAAACCTTATTTAATTTAATCTTTCCAGTTCCGGCATTCTCGTGCTAAAATGCACCGGCCGAATTTTTTGTATAATAATAATTTTAAAGAACTACTATAGTATTAATTTTTAATTATTTTATCTAATAATTATACAAATCACTAATGGCAACATAATTTTTTTAATCTAAAACTAAAAATACTCGTAATTTTTTAGCAATTATATTAAGATGAATTAAATAGGATCATCCATGAAAAGGAAACTCAAGTAAAATCTAAAATAAAACACCATGAACTACAAACAATACAAAAGTAGCTAAAGTGAGTGAAACAAAAAAAATGGAGAAAAACTAACCAGGAGGCGCACTTTAACATGGAGTACTTAACAATCAACAACACAAATAGCGTAGTCATTAGATATCCAGTAAAATTAAGGGGGAAAAAAAGTTAGATCTACTTGGCAAAAAAATTGAAAAAATAAATAAATCCATGTGACCATAAGTAATGGCGCACGTTAGCAATATACAACAGTATTCCTCCAAAATTTCACCGGAATTCTTTGCGTAAAAAAAATTCCACATTTTGCAAGGAAATCAGCAACAAAAAGCTCCTAAAATGAAAGTTAATTCATGTTGGCTAATAAGGAGTTTATTAAAAGTTAAAAACTGACCTGACTTAAAGCTGAAAGTTGGGTATTGACCAGAACCGCAACAAACATGGCCAACAAAGTCTCCCCGGTGCACGTTAGCACGCTGTGTTTAAGTGAAGCGACAATAACTGAACTGGTCTCCATCCGTACGAACACCTGCAGCAAAACTATAACATCGCCACCGTTAGATCAAATCAACTCTTCATCTCAACCGTTGAGCTAGAATCCAACACGCCAAAATCTCAACAGAAAAAAAAAATTATAGAGTTCAAAAAAAGAAAAAGAGGGATTTTTTAAACCAGAAGTAGAAGAAAGGACAAAAGATGAACGAAGAGCAGGATATTGCCCCGGAAAGTTCAGTTAAAAAGGAAAATTCTCGCAAAATTAAGCTGAAACAGCAAATTAGTAGGAAATGAAGCTGAAAATAAGAAAATAGAGCGTAATAAACATGTAAATTAGTATAATTCAGCAAGTTTATAGCTCGAAGAACAACAGCGTACCATAAAACTCTCAGATCAAGCTCAAACTTCCAAAATTCAATCAAATTACATTACTAAACATCATAATTGAGCGAATTTGAGCAGAAAAGCTTACCAGAACTGGAGATCTGGACACGAGCGAAGCAGATCGGGGGCTTTCAGAGCTTAAAACCTCAGAAAACAGAGGGTAGATGCAGCGTTCATTGTGGACCGTTAGATTGAGATCGTAGATATAGAGAGATAGAGATCGAAGAGATATAGATACAGTTGGAGGGAGGAGGGGGCGTGTTTGGTGTGGTGTTACTGAGAGAGAGAGAGAGAGAGAGAGAGAGAGGATGCTGCCCGTAATTTCCCAGCAGAGGTATAGGGCAGCTCGGGCAGCGTCTTGATCTGGGAAAAGAAGGAAATATCGGGTTGGTTGGGGCAGCCCGGAGGAGGAGTGTGATTGAATGAAGTTCAGTATTTAATTAAATGAATTTTATAATTTGAATTTAGTACGGTAGTAGTTAAATTTTGGGTTTTAGGTGATAAATAAAGTCTACCGAATAAATAGAGAGATGCTATTTAACCATGGTTTGATATAGTGACTTGGGTAAGGACAGGTTAGGGAGAATTTTTACTTGTTAGCTGAAAAATAAAGTCTGCCGGATAAAATTTTGGTTTTTACACGTGTAGTAATTTGATTTGAGTTTATATCTTTTCAAGATGATGACACGTGTAGTAATTTGATTTGAGTTTAAATAGATATGAGTTACTTTAACTTTAGTTAATATAATTATTGAAAGAATAATGCTACTATCACATAAAACAAGCAACATAACTCTCACATAATAATGAGGTGGTAGTATGTGATTTGTTGTTGAATTAAGTGGGTCATGTCAACAACAAATCATATACTGCCACGCAGGAGTATGTGAACGTTATATAATTGTTTTATGTGATAGTAGCATGACTCTTATTGAAATTATATCGTATTAAAAATTACTACCGCTTTTGTCTCAAAAAGATGAAAAAAGTACAATTTATACACATTAAAAAACAATAGAGGAAAGAGAAAAAAAATTCTAAATTTATCATTTGTGGCCTCACAATGATTATATAAAATAATGAATATTTTTATTTTTTTATACTAAGAGGCATCATTAAATGATATATTTACCATTCACTTTAATTTTTTATGTTGCATATGCTCACCAAGTTCTTTTTTTCAATTGGCTCTGCACACTTCTGTGATTGAGCCCTAAATCTGTCCACAAAATCTGACAGTTCCTCATTCGGCTTCTGCTTGAATTACATGAGCTCTACAATGGTTACCTTTTTTTGCATATAGAAAAATTTCTTAAAAACTGTAATTTTAGATCATCCCAATCATGAACTGATCATTTCTCCAAATTATAATACCAATTGAAGGCACCATCCGTCAAGGTCTTATTGAATTCCCTCATCAATAGGGTGGAGTAAAGTCTAACTCCGATAGTCGAGATGTCTGCTTGCGAAGTTGATCACATCGATCATATCATCATTCATCACATATTGGCTCGCGATATGGACTCTTTGGGGTGTTGTGATGTATTGGTGCGTTGGTGGTGTGTATGGTAAAAAAATTGGCTGGTGTACACTTACATCCTGCAGAACTTGTATTGGTTGTGCTTGATGGCTTCTTCATTGGGTATGGTTCGGGACAGTCGACATGTACACTTGTGAAAGTGCTGGGAGTGTCGGGATGATGTTTGGCTGAGGTTGGCTTGCTTTCAGTCTGGGTTGTGGCAGATCACCACTGTTTTGGGGCTCCAAGTTGATGATTGGAATCAGCTGACTTTATGTTGCTGGAGGCGTAGTCTGATTCTCTTTGTTGTTGTTGTTGTTGTCCTCCACTCCTGCTCGTTACCCCTGCGAACTTCTTAGGAACATGGCCTTGAAAGTGGGGATTTGCATCAACTGCTTACGGAAATTCTCCATTTCCTCTTGCTTTCTTTGCATCTTCAACATCATAGTCATCATTATTTCTTCTTCTTCCCGTGCCTCTTTCAATGCCTTTAGCATCTCCAGTTGCACAACATTTGTGGTGGTCTACTCTCTGCTTGCTTCATCACATTGCCTTCTTGTGCTTGTTTGTCTGACATTTGTTTATTGTTGATCAGCCATATAGGTGATGTTAAACTTACTTCTGAAGCGTCTTCTAAGATGGATTGATCGAGATCCAGATTCGCGCCCTGAAACACTCGATTTGCTTGCCTTGGAACTGAATCCGGTAAAGTAATGCTTGTTGTTGGCGAAACTCTTCCTACAATTCTCCCACTTCGAGTTGTGGGCATACCCTTCAAGAATTCTACACCTTCTCTAGCAAAGTCGCCAAAAAATTGTGGGCAAAGAAATCATACCTTGTTAGGGTTAGGGGGTCGTGTTGGCTAAAGAGAAAAGAAATTCACGAAGAGTACGAAATTGATTGATGAATTGAAGAGGGGAAAAGAACAGGTGAGCAATTACTCTAGTAACACGTGACAGATTTCTTAGGATCCGAGAGCCTTTTTGAGTATCAAGGATCCAGAGAATCTTTTTGAAGAGAGTCAAAAGGTCCCTTCCAGTAGAATAGATGGAGTATTTATAGAGTTTCTTGAAAAGTGGTCACATGCCTATCACATGTCTGGGTCTTGTGCTTGACATGTGCCTTCAAGGAAAATTTCAGAAATACCCTTAGTTACTCGAGTAATGTCCAAATCGTCTTGTTCTTCTAACCACCAATCTATCTCGAGACACGTGGAGATTTTTCTCGAGTCTCGTTCATTTATTTCAAATCTTTTTGTCTTTTCATTTAATTCTTTAAGTGGCATGCAAACCATAATTTGTACTTGGACTCACATTCCACAAATGGTTCGAGATCGTCGTCGATCCTAAATGAAAAATCATCACAGATCAGTCATTCCCGCCGCCTCCTACCTTTCGTCCACCATGACAACCAATGGCCATTCACTTAATTGATATTGTATTTCATGATTGATGTCCTTAGAGATCAATTTCATGGCCACATAGTGAAAAGAGGGGTCTTTTCCTTCCTTCTATCGAAGGATACAATTGGCGTCATTTCGATAAAAAAATAAAATAAAAATAAAGGTGTAGAATATAAAGTGTATATACATGATGCCTTTGTATTATATCCTGCTAATTCTCCAAGCGCACACACTGAACAATTATTTTTTCAAAAGAAAATGGTAATTATTTTTTTAAAAGTTAAAATGTGATAAGAGCCTCAAGAAGTCAGTTTTTTGACCTTCTCCAATCATGAAATAGATATTGCAATAGGTTCACTAAGTACTAATGCAACAAATCAAGCAAAAATATTTAAAAAATGTCACATCAACTATAGTCAGTTTTGCCTAGTCTTTAATAAGCCCATGTAACAAGCTATTAGATCAAATGGAGTGTGCAATGAAAAATTCTCCATGAGTCTGCAGCTTTTCTCACTAACCCATCTACACAAGGAGGACTGCATTGATGCACCCATCATTCTCCGGATTATTTGTCACTTGGGCATACTTCCCTGCATTGACCCGTTTCAAAACATATATAAGAATACTAATAAACCACAGAAAGTCGGATCGGACAATGTTGATGCAATAGGCAAAAGCGACAAATATATCTTTACCCCATACAACTTTTCCAGCAGGTGTGACCAGACCTAGTTCGCTAACATTCACCTGAAGGTTCGGAATATGAGAAGATTTAGTAAAACCAGGTCAAATATTTTTATTAGACGATCTAGAAAAACAATGATTACCTCAATGATGGTTCCTTTGGTCACAACACCAAGAGATGTATACATTGGACCATTCGGATTTTTCTTCACTCCAATCATCTCAAGATTGAAAGTGCATTTAAGTTCAGGGTGTGTAACATGGGCTTTGGTGAAACGCAACCCAGTAGGACGGATGAAACGCTCATACTTTGGAGGTTTTCTCGTAAAGCCTTGTCCAACAAATGTGACCTTAGTGATCATCCTTTTCCACTGCTTGGCTGCAAAAGAAAGGGAATCAGAGACCATCATATGGATTGTAGAAACTGGCATATATGACTGAACTTTCTACCACAAATTCTCACACCTCGTGAATTCTAATTAGTAAGAGACTCAAAAAAACAGAGTACAGAGTACTTACTTTTTCGTTTGCCAGTTCTAATCACTTTAAACATCTCATCTTCAGCAACAGGCCTGACCTGTAAAGTTAAAATAGCCCCCATTCAACAAGTTGTTTGTAATCAAGTGAAGGACTAAACTAGAAGGACCAACTCCTTATCAAATAAATGCATTTACATCTGTAGTAGAAATGACTTAAAATGAAAGGACAATGAGCCAAGGTTCAGCTCAGAATTTTGGACCCTTCACCCGTCCACTCTAAAGAATTAAGAAAGAATGGTAAAATCCTATCTCTTTCACAATATTTCAGATCTTATATGTTCTGCATTCATTTGAACAATTTTTTTAGCCCTGTGCTTCAGCTCCGATCCATATTCAACTTTATTAAACTTCAAGAGAATTTGGGAAGTTCAGTGAAGCACAACTAATCTGCGAAGCGCAGCTCCAGACCAAAAATTTGTAGCTCAAAAGAGTAGGTTAAGAGAATAAAATTGTTGCATTTTACTAACTAGAGGCAAATCTTACGAAATCTCACACTCCACCAAAAGAAAGAACAAAGGATCAACTTTCTATGCTCAACACTAACAGGCAACAAACGACTGTTGGTTTCACTGCTAGATGCACATGTTTGGGGATTCAAGAGTGTCAAACAAGATAAAATATGGAAGCCATAAAAATAGAAATGCAAAGAATGAAAATAAGAAAAGGAGAAACGAGAAAATTGATTGATCCTACCTTGGGCAGAGGCACCTCCCACTTCCCAGCTTTCTCTTTCCTCTTCTGCTTTATCGTGTTGCTAAGAACCTGCATACAGAATGTGGTAATATTAAATAATAGTAACAATTAATACAGAACAGTCCTAAGCACCTACTAATAGCTACTTATCAAGAAAAAAATATATGCCAAAAGAATAGTAGGGGCCATAAGAAATCAATGTGTAATATAGCATGCCTTTGCACGTGTTGTAGTCTCACGATCAAGAAGATATGCAGGAACAGCTCCTTCGTGAACATCATCATCCACCTTGCGTCTGCTAGTAGATTCTTCATGCATAGCCAATCTATTGACATGATACATAAATAATCAAAAAGTATGACTCAGTGAGACTACAACAACCACATGTGCAATATAAAAAGCATAGGTATCGAACACACAATCTTTTTCGCAAGATGTTCCGTAGTTTTACTTCTTAGATGAATTCACAATCTATCTATCACTCCATCTCAAGGTCTTCGTAGGGTTTCCACGCCCAAAAAGGAAAAAAAATAAAAAAGATAGCTAGTAGCCATTGACTATGACTATGTTAAGTCACTTTGTCAGAGTTTGATTACACAAATAATTTGCACAGACCAACCCTATCCCCCTGCCTTCACCCTAAAAGGTAAAAGAAAAAGAAAAAGAGATAAAAAAACATAAACATAAAAAAAAACAAATAGACACCCCAACTATATAATTGATCTCACGTCGATGAACATGCAATTCTCACTTATTCACATTCAGAATTTCTCATGATAAATCTGAGAGGAACATTTCCCACACTATAGACACCCGCTAATTTTAATTTAGTTCACCATTATTATAAAACCTTAGCATTCAATCTCAGTATCAGTTATACAAATAACAAAAACAATTAGCAAAAAATATTTTAGAGGATAACAGCAAATTAATCAAGAAATTAAACATACTAAAAAAACAAATATGAATGTTAAACTAAATATTGGGGGCAGAAGGAAATAATACGTTTTCTTCATTAGGGCCTTTTCTGCATAGCGTTTCTTAGCGAACATCTTACCCTTGATACCCAGAGCCTGTTCCATTAAAATTAAATAGAAAATGAGAATTTTACATAAAGCACTTTTTTATGTCAAAAATATATATATATATATATATATATATATATAGCATATGTGGAGTAGAGGATAAGAAAATAGCACATTTTGAGCAATTTGGGAACGCTTGTGAACTTCACGAGCCTCCTTCTTGCGTTTACGCTCAAAGTGATCAGGGCGATAGCCATATCTCTTCCTATGCAGCTCTATATATTCTCCCTGGGGCTGTATTCAACAATTTTAATCCAACAAGTTAGTGAACAGACATGAACTACAATTTAATGACTTTGACCAGTATATCAAAAGATTATTAATCAAGAAACAAACCATGGCTGGAGATATAGAAACAGAAGATTAAAAAAAACTCGCTTTAAGGGCTTTATACCTGAAAGACATAGAAGATATATTAATATCTTTGTCATATACATATATATATATATATATATATATATATATATATATATATATATATATATGCGTGTGTGAACTTGATAAACAAAAAAAGAGAAATGCAAATAGTGTAAAAATCATAAGAATGATAAATTTCTGTTGTGGAAAAAAATTGAAGATCAAAACTTAATTTAAACAGAAAAACAAATACAAATATAAACAACCCATCACCAAACACAAGAAAGAACATAAACCGCTACCCGAAGAGCAAAGACAATACAATGTGCGAAACAAATAGAAACTCTAGAATGAACAACGCCAACAAGAACCCAGAAACTCCACGTAAACAATATGACTTGAAAAATTAATAAAAAAATCTACTCTAATAGTACAATAATCTTTGCAGATTTATCTGTCAGGCAAATTTTATGAGAATACACCTAACATCTCTATCTGGAGCAATGAAATCTGGCACAAACATATTTAAGAAAATATGAAGATGCAATAAAGCTATAACAAGACTAGAAAGATCAAAGCTTCACATTGAGTGGAATTATATAACTGAATATTCAACACCAGGTAGCAATATATAATGCAGCATTTGAGTGAATCATACACATGCATGAGTCTGTACAAAACAACTTGAAGCGGGGAAAAGACCTTTAAGCCCAACATTTTTCACAGAAAAGAAAACTAAAATATCTACTAAAAATCTTGCTAACCGTATTCGAGGAACAGAAGGAAACAACTGCATTTCAGACAAAGGTTTCCTTCTAAGATCCAAAGTTGTTTTACGAAACAAATATGCTAAAATAACGACCAAACCCTGACACCGAAAGTTAGAATTATCAAGAACCTGAGCATGTCCTTGTATGCATTGGCAGACCCAAAAAAATCAGCTCTAGGGGCGAGGTTTTTTATATAACATATTTTAAATAAAAAGAGAAGAAAGTTTTTTGCCAATATATATAAAGAAATTCTAAATAAATAACTTTTTAATACACAAAAACCAATGTCTTTGGTTTGCAAAGAAAATAATATATACAACGAAGTGTTAATGTCTAATAAATTTATTTAAGACATGTTATAATTGAAATACAAATATATTACTAATTTTCTAAAAAGTAATGCACATTTTTAGTGATAGTATAAAACGATACCATGTTCTTAAATTTATCCCACAGTTCATACTATGACTGACTTGTGTTGAGGAGATGGATCAGAGCGTGGTTTTTTGGTTGGGGGAAGGTCTTCAGTTGTTTCTTCGGTTGTTTCTTGGTTGGTTATATCTTCGATTTCCACTGCTTCGATGTTGGGTATGTGATCAGGGGTAATTATTGGTGTCTGGACAGTGGTGTTTTCAGGTTGGCTTTGGGATGATCGGGCAAGGTGGTCTTTTGTTGTCTTAGGTGTAGGCTTTGATCGTCTTCGTTTGATTCTGAGGGTGGTTCTTTCGGAAAGGGGAATGTCCAAGGGACTTATTTCGGTAAAACATGGAGTGGGGATCGTAGTTGTTTGGGGAACACTTACAGGTGGGTTTTGTGGACCCGGTTGTGGAGAGGTCGAGGGATGTCTGATTGGTATCTTCAGGGTTGGCGTTAGTGGTGCACAAATCGCCTGTGGCCTGGCCTTGATCCGGCCTGGTCAAAGTCTGGCCTGGTCAAGGCCTGGATCGGTCAGGCCCGGCCTGCAAGGCTAAGATCAGACCACATTTTTTTGGTAAATATCTGGCCTGGCCTAGCCTTCCAAAAAGCCCAGCCCGACCTGGCCTTCGGCCTGGTCCGGCCTGAAGCCTGAACCGGCCTGGCTTGGTCTTCGGCCTAGTCCGGCCTGAAGCCTGGATCGGCCTGGCCTGACCTTCCACTTTCTTGCTGTCCAGACCCAACAGCCCAGCCCAACGATCCTTTCCTTCCCAATCCCCCCCGGCTCCCAGGCATGCCCCAACCCTCCAGCCCAGCGGTCCACTAGTCCAGGCGTCCAGCCCACTCGGCCACTCCCAACTTGGAACAGCAACAGCCAACAAGCAACGGCTACAACATAACAACATCAGTCAACAATCAACATGGACCATTATCAGCTAGCAGCTAGGCCGTAGGCGCTAGCCTTTGCAGGTCTACATGGACCATTAGTCATCAGTCATCACTGATCACTTGATCAGTCCCATCATCATAATCACTATTACACTATTACACTTACACATTTAACTTTTAACACTATTAACAGTATTTAACACTAGCATCATGACATCATCACTCGGCTGCTCCATTCAATTATGCTACTGCAAGTTATATAAGATATATATATATATATATATATATATATTACTGATTAGCCCCATCAACTATATGAATTAACGCTTGAAAATTGAGTTGCCCGTCTCACAAAGTTGAATAAAAAAAAATTAACGGCTACAAACAAACGGTTATATTTTGCTTCTATAAAAATTATTCGCTAGACTGCAAAACATTCACAATACCTACAATTCCAATTTTTGATCAGTATTCTCTCTATTCACAATTTTCATATCTTTCACCATATAGTATTCTGATATTATCTAATACTTACAAATCTTCAATTGTTATTATTATTACATTTTTATTATTACAATACAATGGATTTTTCCAACAATCCACAAGAACCACAAATGCAGCAATTTATCCAAAATGATCCAAATATCATTATGTCTGAAATTGTCGTTCCGGTTTCGAGTACGTTATTTCCACATCCTACCGGTGAGTAAAGTAAACGTACATCGGTTGTTTGGGAACATTTCACGAAGTGTGGGCTGCCGAAGGTGTTAAAAAAGCCCAATGCAAAATATATAACTTCTTATTTGGTACTAAAGGCAATAACACATTATAACGACACTACCGTTCATGTTTGCAAAAGCATAAACTAACAGATGAAAGCTCTCAAGCACAAATTGATCGTTCCGGTCATAATTGGAGTTATGATCAAATATTACAAAAAGAGTGGCAAGCCAAGTTAGTGATCGAGAAGGAGCTCCCGTTCAATTTTTTTACGATGTGTCCCTTTTGAAGAAAAAGATTGGTTCCAAGCACAAAAGTTCTGCAAATCTACCTCAGTTAGATGAACATGGCCAATTCTTGGTCGAGCCTGTGGCCATTCTAGACAGGAAAATGACAAAAAGTAATAATGCAGCCTCAATTGAAGTCTTGGTGCAGTGGTCCAACACCTTACCAAATGAAGCAACTTGGGAGGAATGGAATGATTTTCACAAGAGATTTCCAAACTTCCAACCTTGAGGACAAGGTTGTTTTCATGGGGATGGATTGTAAGGTGGTTGAGTTAGTTAGATAAGGTCAATAATGTCTTTAGTTTCTATTAGTTAAACGTAAGGTAGTAAGGGCAACTCAACATAGGGTAAGGGCAACTCAACATAGCGTAAATTAGTTAAGGGTAAGGTAGTAATTTCCATATCTATTTCATTTCTTATATATGTTATATAAATAAATATATACTATATAAAATATGTTACATACACGTATTGGTTTATGGGTCGATCAATATATTATATTATATATTATGTATAGATACATATTATATATTATCCAAATATACAATATATAAAATATGTTATATATGTTTACGAAATGGTTTATGGATCGATCAATATATGAGTTATGTGTAATTCTAAAATTTGTTTGAAATATTGTAATTTTTTGAATGATCTTGCTTGAATGTGATGCTTCGTTGGTGGTTATTGATTAAACTATCAAGAATCATGTAGGCCTTATGCGCATTGCAACCGAAATATAAACAAGTAGAATGACTACTAAACGTGATTCAACTAAATTATATAATAAAGCTAAAAATGGACTAATTGAATATTTTGACAATTTTGACGGTAAAATTTGTTTAACTAGTGATACTTGGTCTGCTAATTATCAACCTGGAGTTAGCTATATTTGTATTACTGCTCATTGGATAGATTCTGAAATGCTTATGCAAAAAAGAATTATAGGATTTGAACTTTTTGAATTACGTCATATTGGTCAAACAATATATGCTCAAATTATGTCTATTATTCGTACTTTTAAAATTAAAGATAAAATAATGAGTATTAGTTTAGATAATGCAAGCAATAACACTAATTCTATTAACATGTTAAAAAATGATTTAAAACCTATAGTAAGTGGTGCATTTTGTCATGTTAGATGTGTATGTCATATAATAAATTTAATTGTTCAATCCAGATACAATTACTTAGAAGACATAACAACAAAAATTCGTGCTATGATTAGTCATGTTTATGGTTCAAATAGAAGAATTCAAGAATTTAGACATTTTTGTCATGCAAGAGGAGAAAAATTTAAAAGAGTAAAATTTGATAATAACACTAGGTGGAATAGTACATATAATTTGTTTAAAGATGTCTATAAACATAAAAATATACTTATGGAGTATTATAATAAACTAGCTTTCCATGAATTAACAAACGAACACTGGGATCTACTTGGTCAACTTTTAAATATTCTTAAAGTTTTTAAAAAAAACACCAAAATATTAAGTGGTGTTTATTATCCTACAATCCATCATGTTTTGTTTACATGTTTAGAAATAACAAATATGTTTAAAGATTTTAAATATGATCCTTTTTGGACTAACCTTATTTTGTCAATGGAAGAAAAATTTTAAAAATACTTTGAATACATGCCAACTGTTATTACTTGTGCCGCTGCATTAAACCCAGTTATAAAATTACAAGGTGTTGAAAGTATTTTAGAAGATATAGTAGAAAATATAGGTAGTACTAATATTGATTACATTAAAATAAATTTTAATAATACTTTTACTACATTTTATGAATAATATGAATCTATATATTCTACATCTATACATGCACCACCCCCTGCCCCTTCATCGTCTAAATTTGCATCATTATTAAAATTACTATCCAAGAAACCAAAAACTTCAACACACACAAGTAGTTTAAACGAACTTGGTTTATATTGTAATACCGATTTTAGGGGTTTTATGACCGACCAAGAATTTAAAAATTTTAATATACTCGCTTTTTGGGAAAAACATAAACGACAATTTCCTACTTTGGCGGTGATGGCCCGTGATCTACTAACTATCCAAGTTAGTACCGTAGCTTCGAAATCTTATTTTTCTTTATCTGGCAGGGTATTGGATGAAAAAAGAAGCAGACTTAGTCCGGAATCGTTGGAAATATGCATTTGCTATAGAGATTATCTTGCCGCGCAAAGAAGAATACAAGACGCAATAGACGATCAAGATAGCTCGGAAGATCTAGAAGTCGGAGAAACTGCCGAAAGTTCAAATCCATGAAGATTGAATATATATTTTTTGAAGAATTGAAGATATATTTTTTGAAGATTATAAGACAAATATTTTTTGAAGATTTGAAGACATTTTAAAAAAAAAAATTGAAGATAAATATTTGTAACCGACTCATTCTTGATTATTGTTTAAATTATACTTTAAAATTACAAACTTATAATTATTCATCAAATTATTGATTCAATAAATTATAACTTATTTATTATTGTAATTTGTAAATTGTAATACATTACTTTTAATTAATACATCAATAAAGTTTAAATTTTTAATAATTCATTCTTGATTTCTTGCAAGTACATTTAATTAATATATTAGCTAGTTTATTTAATATTAATAAGTTAGTTGATTAAATTTTAATATTAATATATGAGCTAGTTTATTAATTTTAGTATTAGCATTCCTTTAATCTAAATTCTAATCTAACATGTCCAACCATATAATCTACTACTTTTTTTGGCCTATTAGAGCCTTTGATGCCACTGGCAAAGGTTGCACTGTTTGCCGTTTGGTCAGAAAGGAGATTAAGGATCTTTGTGGAGCTCATCACTGCCCACGGTCCAACCCCCAGGCCCACCCCCAGGCTCCAGCCATTAGAGGTTAGCCCACTTAGCCTATTTGCCACTTCGGCTGTTGCCGCTGTTTGGCACTTCCCCAGGCCCTTAGCAGCCCAACGGCTCAGCTGACCACCCGCCCCAAGCCACAAGACAAGCCCACATGCAATTTTTTTTTTAAAAGTGTTGAACCAGGCCCAGCCGGACCAGCCTGGGCCTAACCCAACGTTTGACCTGGCCTACAGGTCTCATCAGATCATAATTTGGTGGTATAGGTCTGGCCTGGCCTGAAGGCCCAAAAGTCAAGGCCTAGCTTGGCCTGGTCAACGGCCAAAGCCTGGCAGGCCCAGGCCGGACCAGACCGGCCTGTTGTGCAACACTAGTTGGCGACTTGGTGTTGTCAGAATTGGCCCCTTCAAGGTCGTCTCTTTCAGGAGACGTTGGTTTGATGAGGGATACTGTAGAAAAATTAGGTCAGTATCGGATATGACAGTGTAAGGGAGTAAAGGGGGGTTTCAGAACTTACGTTTGTGTTCGTATAGCCAAGATTATTTTTTCAGGAGTTTGAAGGGAAGCTCTTTCAGTGGCAACTTCTCGATTAGCTTTACTTTTTCTACCACTCTATCTGGGGAAAGTTCTCCAATGGCGACGTTTGGTTGTCCGAACGGTGCCCAGTTCGGAATTTGTTGGGTGTTAGGGCCTTTGACAAATAACTAGTCCCTGTGCCATCCTTTGTTACTCGAAGGAGCAATCATCAGGGTTCGCTTCTCGATGCGTTGGTGTGGTTTTGGTTGTTGCTTACTCAAGGACCAAAAACCTAGTACTCGGGATCGATTCAGGGAGAATTATGAGAAGAAGAAGTCGATTGTGGGGGGAACGCCTAGCTCATGACAGATGGCAATGAAGGCGACGATGTTGATGTAAGAGTTTGGCACCAGTTGAGCGAATCTGACACCAATAAACCCTAATAGGGTAAGGATGAAGGCATGAAGGGGTAGCTGAACCCCTTTCTCTAGCAGAGTAAGGGGAATCGCGGTCCAACCGTTGATCCGATGATACATTTGGTCGGTGGGGGAAGGGGCTTTCAGTTGATGGGTTACCGGAATGTGATAACGTTCTCGGATTATGGCAAGGTCATTTTTCGGTGATGGTAGATTTGGTATTGGCATGAGGGAATTTTGTTTTATTCGAGTATTCTCTGATCATCTTTTGGAATTCCGACTCTGCTTTGGATAGGATAGGAGCGTGGGGGGCAGAGCTAGTGGTAACGGTGGTGGATTCAGTGGTGGTTGCTGTGGTGGTTGTCGTGGGGGTGTTGATACTGGTGGTAGTGGTGTTTACCGATAGGGGAGGGATGGAAGAAATTGGGATCGCGTCGATTGGTAAGGTGTTGACTGGGCTGGAAGAGATGGGTGTACTTGAAGAGGCCATTACTAATTTGGGGGTTAAAGGATTCTTGGTCGGAGAACAATCTCTGCAGGAGGAAGGAGAGAAACCTGTAGATCTTGAGATTGAAAAGGTGGTTTTGTCTGATTTGGGGGAAAGGGGTTTTGAAATGAGATGACTTTTCAAATTCGCGCGCTTACCAAGAGGTGACTATTAAATGGACAGCTATGATTACAAACATGGGAGATACAAGGTGGGTCCCTACTTTATGTATTGGGCAAATTTCCGAGGGTGGACTTACTGTAATTATTATTAATTATTGGGCTTCTTTTGGAGTACTCTTCTATTAAATGTCTCATTTAAAAAAAGAATGGGGATAATGTTGGGGCGTGATTATCCGGCCTGAATTATATAGTGGGCCAAAGTCTGCGTGGAGGTATTTAACCCTGCGTAGGAGTCTGTTTTGGTAGTTGGTTATTTAAAGGAATCAAAGATTCTTAATTACACTAAATTTCCTATCTCCTAAGGAAAGTGTCAGGATACAATACGAATTTTTTTCTTTTAGGAGATTCTGTTCAATCCATCATACAAAAGATTCTGTTCAATCCATCATACCTAATTAGGAATCCTATTTCTATACGGGGAAAGAGATGTGATACTATAAGTACAAGATCATACTCTAATTCTCAGGTACACATTCATTATTATTTTCCAGCACTAAAGCATTAAGCCTCCATTGTTAAACAATATTCAGCATGTACTTATTCTCACACCAGAGCTATCCCCCAATGGCCCAAGCCGTCGAACTTTTGGTGCGACTTCGTTTCTGTGCAGAATTTGACGCGCTTTGGTGATTGAGGCGCGTTAACAAATCTTGACGTTAACAGGTTGTTTTAATTACATTAGCAGAGAAAATAACAATATGATAAAGATTCACAAATCAAAACAATGTAGATATAAATTTCCAAATTAATTTATGCACAACCCAAATCATTCACTAATTGAGATTTGAAAATAAAAAGAAGTCACTATTTGAGATTTCAGATTAGGACCTTATGTCTTTGAGAAAATATAAAATAATATACATATATAGAGAGGGACAAAAGTAACATATTTTTGACATTTAGTATATAATAAAAATATAATAAATGTAAAATAAATTTTACTATACAGTGCGGTTTGTGTTGCGGTTAGGAAGGTGTATCCGCAACCGCAATCACAAATGTGCGGTTATTAAAAATAAAAATCGCACCGAGTTCGCATCCACAATTGTGCTATTTTTTGCAGATGCGGTTACAATTGTGATTTTTTACTCTCCTTAAATCACAATTGTTTGATGTATTAGATGAACTATATCACAGGAGAGCTAAATCCTAAAATTTTGCTCTAGTGAAACATCATGACCTAAAATTTGATGAGGGTACCATGGGGCTAAACAACAGCGGGTTGTTTTGAAAAAAGTTATATATATATATACATACACAGAACGGATCTAAAACATGCCTATTAGATAACATATCTCTTAAATAGCATACTTTTATTAAAACTACGTCGTTTTAGAGATATTTTTTAAAAAACAAGTGGGATTGCGGGCGACATTTTTGTAAATAAAAGGAAATTAGGCGGGACCACTCTTTTAATATTATTTTGTTTTTTAAAAGAATCTCCAAAACGATGTAGTTTTAATAAAGATATGCTATTTAAGAGATGTATGATATTTAAGAGGTATGCTTTAGATCCGTCATCTATACATACATACATATATATATATAAATAAATAAAAATTAAATAAAAGGAAAAGTTATATGGTTAAGGTGAAATGGCCCAAGAAGATATGAGTCATACGAAAAGGTGGTTTACATTAGACTTTGGGCCTTCAACTTGTTAGTCTTGGATGACCAGAGGCTAGAGTCCTTTCACGAGAGAAAAGTTGTGGAATAAGGAAGAGTCAAATGGGCATACGTCTAAATATACACCCTCTGTCCCAGGATAAAAATTCTGATTTGACTTTTAACATATATTAAGAAAGAGAATAAAATGTCAAAATTATCCATATTTAAACTCTCATTTAATTGCATAATTTTTTACACATGACTATTGATGTTCCATAAATATGTATAGAGATTAAAAATATAACAATTAATATTATGGTCATGTTTGTTTGCAAGGATTATAATAATCCATGGGATTATAATCTCAAAATTATTAATCCTAGGATTAAATAGCCATACTCACATGTTTGTTTTTTATAAGATTACTCATGGGATAACTTAAAATAATCTCATGTTATGTTTGTTTTTTTCAAGATTAATTAAATGATTGAATTAAAAAATATATTTTAGACTATTATACCCTTACCAATAATAAGCATCCTATTTTCTTAAGCTTTTTAATATAATTAAGTTCCAAATGCTATACATATATGTGTATGTATGTACACCGTACGTTTTGGACTATTATATACGCCGTAGGTTAGTTAGTTTCTCCTATATTAGAACGTCAATGATTTTTTGTAACTCAGTATAAAACTAAATCTTACCACTAGGCACTATTAGTCCATTCCTCCTAGTTATGGCATCTCTAAGCACTCTACCATCCGCAAAAGAGCCTTCCCAACCCGGCAAGACAAAAATGAACATGTCTGGCGTACATACTCCCAACACATTGGTCGTAATCTCACCCTTTCTACTCCTATACTTTGGATGCTCTTTCAGGGAGACCCTGCCCCTAATGTAGGTTCCATCAAGAGTACCAAGACGATTCTAAACAAACAAAAATTAAATTCAAAACTAATTAGAACACAATTGCATGCAAATGAAATTATTTTGATTATCTAAGTTGAAATTTATCTGAAAGCATTTCCGCCTATAATCAGTGTATGCTTCAGTAATTGGTTAAGCTTTTTTAAGAAGCACGTAAAACCCCCTTTAAAACATTATTAAAATACTTGCTCACAGTCTCACCTGACCTCAGATAGGAATGTTTGATCAATTTGTTCTTATGGTGGCCAGCAAGTATATGCAAAAAGAAGGACAATTGTTCCTCAACAGTCACATGTTTTGAATCATGAACACCATGTGTACGAAGTAACCAACATAACACATCATATGTATCCCTATTCATATTCGGAGTTTCTCTCTGAGTGTCATGTCCCCAACATTTATGGTATCATTCAAATAATCATTCCCTCTCCCCCCTTCAAATCAATCTGCTCTCTACTAATTTGTGAAGAAATTGCTCTAACATTGATCAGTAGATGCATCACATGCAAGTAAAATGACAAGATTGTACACAAATGGAGCAACAATTGTTATAGTACTAATAAATCTTCCAAGTTACTCATAGTCAAAATCTAAGGAAAAAAGAAGAAGAATAAGGATAATGAGCATTCATAATTTCTGATATCAACCTCTAACTGTGATATAACAATTCTACATCAGAAGATGACTTAATACTGAGATCCCGTGTCAGATGTGTGAGAATATGTGTGTGTGTGAGAGAGAGGCTCGACACTAATTCTGATATCAACCTCTAACTGTGATATAACAATACTTTCCCAGGATATGGAACATTACATACCAAATTTATGCCCAAGAATATTAAGTTGTGAGAACATAAAAAGCATATAGGATATACATATGCATATCAAAGAGAAACAAGTCGTTGTGGCCAGGTGCTAAACTATCTTGAGTCAGCAGATCCTCCAAGGCATTTGTGTCCTCAATTAAGCTCATATTATAAATTCGACACAAACCAATTATTTGGAAACCAAAATTTTTGTCCTCGATCCTAGACAACACATACCTAGTCATTAATATTTGTATTAGGATCCTAGACAAAATTTATGGAGAAACCATAAATTTGTGTCCTCAATTAAGCTCATATAATTTCCAATTATTTGTTACATCTACAAAATTCTAAATTTCCCCCTAAATTGCAACTGTAGAAAACAAACTCGACCATGATCAAGCTCAGCATAGCCTTTTCATTTACTGCAAAGCTAATGGCATACAAATATACCCACTAACTTACAAACATAACATAACATAAAAAAGAACACACAGACAAATAAATATTCGATGAAGATGCTCAAACAAATTGTCAAACCAGTAGAAAAAGCTAAACTACTAAAGCAGATATCCACCAATATATACACAAATATGCCCACAAATTTCCGTATATTGATTGAATTTTAACATGAAAACAGAGTGAGAAAAATTGAGTAGCAAATTCAAAAAAAAAATTTAACATAAGTTCATATAAAATCTGAAACAGAACCAAAGCTTGAGGTTCAAAAATTGAAGTTAGAATTAGAAACCTAAATTGGTCATTAAAACCCTAAACTTAAATTTCAGAATAAAAAGTTCAAATCAGAAAATTTTAAGACATGATTTCAGAATAAAACCTTCAAATCGGTGTATTTCGAGGGTTGTTGCCTTGCCGTCGAGCGAGAAGAGAGAGGAGATACGAAAAAATAGGTCGAGACTGATAAACACATAGAATAGGATATTATAGTCATTTTAGAAAAATGTTAAGGCTAATTTTGTCTAATAATTTTTAATCCCAGATGATATCCCTTATATTAAGTCATTTTTAATTTTTTGACTAATAATCACATGCTCAAATTTTTAAAAAAACTACGCATTCACACATTAGATTATTAGTCAAATCACAAGTGTTATCTTCCAAAACAAACATGACCTAAGAGTAATATAAACAAATTATTAAAGCTCACAGATTTCTAAGACTTGAATCTTAATAAACCTAGCTCAAGAATGCAAATTAGAAGAAAGAGATGAAGGATTTTCACCAGAAAAATCAATCTGAATAAAGAAGAGAAAAGTAAAGCATCTTTCGAGGGTTGTTGCCTTGCCGTCGAGCGAGAAAAGAGAGGAGAGCACCAAAAAATAGATAGAGACTGATAAACCGACATAACAGGATATTACGGTTATTTTAGAAAAATGTTGTAAGTAATTTTGTCTAGCAATTTTTAATCCCAAATAAAAATGATTATAATACCTGGTAGGAGATGGTATTAAATTATCCCTTATATTAAGTCATTTTTAATCCTTGGACTAATAACCCCAATCTCAAATTTAAAAACAAACAAGGTACTTGGAATTATTAGTCCAATCCTAAATGTTATCCTGATAAACAAACATTGCCTAACCAAGGGTAATATAAATAAATTATTAAAAAAATATTCAAGGTAAATAACCCATCTTACTTTTAGTTTTTTTTCTAGCTCGAAATATCAAATATAGGAATTAGGAAGAGTTGTTGGTATTATCATGTTGGGCCACAAGCATACAACTAAGACTAGTTAATGAGGGGCTTGTGTGAAGATGGCCCAAATCCAAAGCTGGCCCATACATAATTCTAATTGGGCCTTCTGACTTGATAATTTTTGCACCATCCAGCCAAGTCTAACTTTCTTTCTTCCTCTTTGTAATCATTTTTTTTATTCCTATTAAACTAGGACATATTCAAACTTAATTTGTTCAATGATTCTTTCTCCCATATTAAACTTTAAACTTGTTGAGAAAAATATGTTAACTAAACCTTCTTTAAGCCCTAGAAAAGTCAACTACTTAAATATTATTCTCATTTTTAGATTAGCCTAGTATAATTTTTCAATAAAAGCATTATTGTATAGATAGATAATTTTTCACTTTTTCGAGTTTATCACTTAGTAAGAAGTTAGCACGCTACAAAATATTAAAAAAGTATGAATTTCCTAGGGCCATCTTTTTCTTTTCTTTTTTCTTTTTAATAATTTTTTTTTGAATATTCTAATCTATTAGAATTATTAATCCTAACCTAGGGGGAAGGGATAACTTAATGGCTTCAATCTTTAACGCTACTGCCTCTATATATCAATAGAAGTGAGTCACACTAGTTAACCAATTGACCATTGATCTTAGGGTCATTTTTGTTTTCAAAGATTATAATCCCGAAATTATATTTTTATGGATTATAATCTCAAGACAATTAATATTAGGATTAAATAGTTATAACCACGTGTTTATTTAGAATGAGATTAATCACGAGATAACTTAAAATTATGTTTATTTTGTCTAGAATTATTTAAAAAATTAAATAAAAACTTATCGTTTGAACTATTATATACCCTTTACTATGTGATTATAGATGGAATATAATATGATATACCGATTATTTTTTTCAAATGGCAAAAAGTTTGGAATTCCATATAGCTAGTCGTAGACCAAGCACGTGCATGTACAAAAAAAAAACACCAAATTGCAATAAAAGGAACATAATTTTAGTGCACCCCAAACCAAACAGCATCCAAGTTTCCGGGGGGAAAAGAAAGAGAATCTAAAAGTTTGATACTAATTTTTTTCCCCTCTTATTTTTATAGTTGAGTTGAATTTTGCATAAGCCACTCTTAGTGGCCATCCACTTTAGGAATTAGTGGGACTTTTGAAATCACTTACAAATGGGGAAAACAAGAATATAAAAGGAGGATTAAAATTAAAGGCAAACTGTTGCGTTCATTTTTCAAACATCTACACAGAGAAAAAGAAAATATAGAAAAAGAGAATATGGAAAAGGTAAGCCACTAAAGAACCAGCCAACCCATCACAGGGTTCCACCGCCATCATTATATATATATATATATATATATATATATATCAATAATGTTACTATCACATAAAATAATTATATACCGCTCACATACAGCTGACATAACATTCATGAATTTGTTGTTGACATGATCCACTTAACTCAACAACAAATTCATGGGTGACACGTCAGCTGTATGTGAGCGGTATGTGATTATTTTATGTGATAGTAGCATTATTATATATATATATATATATAATACAGAACGGATCTAAAGTACTCCTCTTAAATAGTACTCTCTCTTAAATAACACTCTTTTATTAAAATTATGTCGTTTTCAATATTCTTTTAATGAACAAAATAATATTAACATAGAGTGGTCTCACTTGCTTTCTTTTTATTTACAAAAATGTCACTCGTGTCCCCACTTATTTTTTAAAAGAATATTCAAAATGACGTAGTTTTAATAAATGAATAATATTTAAGAGGAGTCAATAATAGGCACGGATTAAGGCAATCTATATAATTATTACGCGGACGGTGATTATATCATTCAAATTCAATTTATCCAACACACACAATAGTTATACGGATGATCAAAGTCATCCGCACAACTATTGTGCGGATCCACTAAAACCAACTTGAAGCAGTTCCATCAAGATGTAAAGCGACCAGTGATAATTTGTTGTCCTCAGAAATTTAATGATATTCGAAGTATTTGTTCACCTTGTAAAGCCATTTAGTAGGATCTCCACTCTCAAATCTAGGGAAATCCACCTTGGCTCGCCTGTGGAAATCATCTGGCCGTCGATCACCGGAGGTGGTTCCCGTTGATGTGCCTCTCCTCCGGCTGGTCTCCAATGTTCCATCTGATCTTGCATCACTGCCGTTAATGTTTGTTGAAATTGTTGGGTGAAGGTTTGAGCAAATTGAGTGAACTGTTGATTAAATTGTTCAAACAATTGTTCTATTCGGTTGGGTTCAGCCATAATGAAAGCACCAATGATGCTGAAATTATAGTCTTCAACTAGACTTTAGAGAATTTTAGTAAAAGAAGATAAAGAAAACAGAGTAAAAGAGAGAAGGATATATTACTTCATTCATATGATTCTTCATCCCCAAGATGAGATGCTTTATAGGAATACTAGTACAAAATTCTAGATGATTCATCACCACCATACATCTTGCATTATTAGCTACTCATTATCAGCCCTTAGATGGAAAAATTGATATACTACTAATACTGCTAAAAATACCAATACTACCCTCTGAACTTGTTGGTTCCTTTCTTGCCCCAGATGTAACCTTGCAACCACATGGGTTCCTTAAGTTGTCTTCTTGACCTCTTCATCCTATTGAGTGTGAATAAATCGTCTAGCTCAGCTTCTTCCTGATCCACTTGTTCAGCTATCTCCTTTTCCTTTAGTTCCTCTTGGTCAGCCATGTTAACTTCATTTCCTGTTTCAGTTGCTTCCTTATTAGCTAATTCCTCATATTGTAACTCATTGTTAGCTTCTCTGATTTCTTCTTCATTTGGTTGGACAGAAGTAATAATCTTGGTTTTGGTGTTTGTATCAGGAGTATTATATTTTTTGGGCATCCACATAATTATTATGTGAATTGGGAGCTTGTGAGAGCACCGTCCGCACAACAGTTCATAGACGTCCTACTAATTGTAGTGCGAACAATATCAAAATCATGAACCTCTTTATCCTACGTTTGGATTGAAGGAATGGAATAGAGAATGAAATGATTCATTCCATTATAGTTGGAATGAGTTATTCCATACTCTTCCTCCCACAAATAATAAAATTCATAAATTTGGGATAAATAAGAATGGTTCAATCCATTCCAATCGCAACCAAACACAAATTTTTTATTTCATAAGTTATTACATTCCTACATTCATTACTCTAATCCAAATGTAGTATTAGATCTTAAAATGAACGGTTGTATCATATTTGGATGAATAGAGGTTTTCATCCAACTTTCCCTTATATATATATATATATATATATATGGAGTTGCATCCACAGCAACCGGTTGCTGGGAGCAACTCCTTTATATGGGGTTTGAGAATCATTATTATAATGGGGCCCACTGTACTTGGAGGATAAATTGAGTCAAAAACTCCTACAAAGTGGGATAAAGGGGTTGCTCGCAACAACCTGTTGTTGTGAATGCAACCCATATATATATATACACTAAGGTGCTGTTTGATTACCTCTTATTAGCTCTTAATAGATTTGCCTCTGATTCGGTCAGAGGCAAATCTTATTTGGCAAAAAAAAAAACTCCCTCTTAATGACTCTTAATGGGTTAGACACAAAAATAAATCTATAGCATCCAGAGGCTGGTCTGAGCGAGGAAATATTTTTTTTGGGACAAAAATAGCCTTTTCTACGAATTCCGTCTTTTCCTTCACTGCTCTTCTCCTACGATCTCTCAAGTTGCTCTTTTCCTTCTTCTCCATCGTTGCTACTCTTCTGCTACAAGTTTGAGCATACCTATATCTTTTTCTTATCATCTTCCGAAAGCCCTAAAAACTCTATATTTTTCACCTTCTAAACTCTGTTTCCCCTGAATTTGAACCACCATGCCCTTCATTTCGGAAGCTGCGAGCGCAATCAAGAGCCGATTGGGGTTCGACGACCGCAGTTCCGATCCAGTCCCGCCTGTTCGAAGCACTCCCGATATCTTCAACATTGTATTGCCTCACATTTGGGCAAATCCTGAAATGGGTTGAAGGGATTGAGCTTGCTGGGTGAAGAAAATGGTGGAAATTCTTGGGTTTGGAAGGTGAAATTGGGTCTGAATTGCATTGATTTGAGAGAGTGGGGAGTGATTTTAAGGAAAACAAAATCGTGGGTTCTGAAGAGGTTTCTAAAGTGTATCTGGAGAGGAATTTATAGAGAGAGATTGGTGAACGATTATGCATTTTGAAAGACGGAGAGAGATAAAGGAACTGAGGGAGGGGAGGGGAGGGGAGGGGAGGGGGCGGGGCGGGGCGGGGGGAGGCGGAGGGACAGGGGCCGGAGGTTGGGGAAGAAGAAGATCTGAATAATATAGGAGTATTAATTTTTTTTATAGGGTTAAAATAGTAAAAACATGTTATTCAGACATTTTGAAAAAAATAATTATCAAACAACATTTTTTCATTCAGATACAATTCTATTCAGATGCTCTATATTATTCAGACGTCTAAACTGTTCAGGTCTTAACACTCATTTTTATCAAACACCACCTAACCTGCCATAGTATTGAGAAATACTATTATAAATTTATAAGACAAACTTGACAATTGATATTTTGACATATCATAAGTCAATCTGTCAAATTCTAACACAATAAACCTTGTTAATCCAATTACACGCGCGCGCGCGCGCGCGCACACACACACACACATATATATATATATATATATACTCTTGTAAAAACGCCACCCATTAATATATTTTTTTATTAAATTTTATATCTTATCAGATCATCACATCTTTTCTCTAAGTGGGTAAACCATAGCTAGCTGCATTAATTATATTACTGGTGTCTTAATTAATTATAGCTACATAGCTACATATATGATATAGATATAGCACGACGGATGGGAGATTGGACTATAATCCTTTAATTAACAAGAGATTAATTGTACTCCTTGATACTCTCTCAGATTTTTATTTTTATTTTTTTTATAATTAAGTTTTGGCCTTTTTGTTAATCTTGTTTAGACACACTAGTATAAAATAGTTTTTTTTTAAATAAAAATAATAATTTTAGTCTCAAACTTAGATTTCATGTTTAAATATATACTAAAGAAAACTCAAATTGCACCACTTGATAATAGGAATACCAAAAACTTTGTCTTTAAATAAATCATAATATAATGCCCTAACCTAATTAAGTATACTATATTTTCTTTCAAATACAAACATAGTAAAAGTACGATGATATTCCCTCGTCCGTTCTAAAATTAGAGATATAATTTGACTTTTGAGGTCAAACGAGGCATACTAAACTTTAAAAGTGATATAATTCATAAAAATTTAGAATAAAATAAATTTTATAATTAATAGTTTTATTATATGATGTACAATTATAAAAATTGTATCCACTAAAATAAATAAATTCATATCAATTTAAAATTTAATATGCCGTAGTTTTATATCAAAAGTCAAATTAATAGGACTGTCCTTAGTCCTCACCACCGGAGGGGCACTCTATTATTTCATTGAAAGTACACATTTCTATCATTTTGGAGTATATCTCATCCATCCATTGTGTGTGACATAGATTTGTTTTAAAAGTGATGCCCCAGGCCAAAATATTCATGACTTTGTGTACTAAAATCGTAGTAGAAAGAAAGAATAATGTTAGATAAAAGCAAAAAATATTGCCTAATTTATATAGACAAAACATCTTATATTATATAGTACAACTTATCCAAACGATCACTACTTAGTGCCGTGTTTGACAATTTAGAATTGAAATTGAAACCATATTTGTCATTTAAGACGATTGAAATTTAGTAAATATTAATTTGACGCTCAAGACTAATTCCATGGTTTCGAATTGAGTTGTCAAACATAGTTTAAGGGGATGTTTGATAAAACTGAATGAAATAGTTCTGAATGTTTAAGTAATCCGAATGAGCTGAACGAAGCAGAATTCGAATTCTGAATACTGAATGAAAAAAGTTGTTTGATAATTGACATGTCTGAAACATATGAATAACAGATTTTTATTATTTTACCCATCTGAAAAAATTCAAAATTATTGTAAATTTATTTAATATTACTTAATATAATAGTTAATATTATATAAAAAAAATTATATATAAAATACTTCCTTCAACCGTCATTAAGCCCATTCAGCCAAAAAATTACACTTTCATTCAGCCCAAAAATCTGACCGATTCAGCCATTCAGACGATTTTTATTCAAAACAAACGCACTGAATGACTGATCGATTTAATCATTCAGCTCTAAACAAACACTCCTAAAATCTAATAGGAGCGACCTCTAATTTTAAGTACTTCACTTTTGGGCACTTTTGAAGGGCCAATAATGGAAAGTTGGAAGGTTTTGGGTTAGGTACGTAAGAACCCTTAGAGGTCACCAAAATGAAGTGAAGTACCAAACAGGTTTGGTACCTACTTACCAGAAAAGGCAAAGTTGAAAATAGAAGGGTTTGGGTGGGATGCTTTTAGTGGATAGTGTGTGCGTTGGATTGCATATGTCAATTAATAATTGTATATTCCTCCAATTATTAGTGCACTTCTGGTTGCTTAATATTGTTGTCTCTTTGGAGGAAAGGATTATATTAAATCTAAATGAAATTTCAAATCTTACAAATTCATAGCAATTACTTATATGTATTTACTTAATTATATGTCGAGTCAGCATAAATAACGTTATATATATATATATATATGTATAAAGTGGAGACTATTATGCTTTTTTATTTTATTTCTTTTATGTATATCGAAAAAATTGTAACAATATTGAGATTGTGTTTATCATGAGAAATAAGGCAATAATTGGACAATGAACCCTTAATTAAAGATTTGCAAGGAATTTTAAAAAGGAATTTCTTAATATTTGCCCTAAGGGACATGCTAAACACAAGAGAATATTCTTTTGAATTGTGTGCATATTTTTTTGAATTTAGTGCAAATACAGAAATTAAAGAAATATGCACACAATTCAAGAGAATATTCTCTTAAACTGTGTGTTTAACATGTGTCCTTAGAACACATATTAAGAAGACCCTTTTAAAAAGAGTTCGGATCGAGTGTTTGAGCCGAAAATAAATGTCCATCAAACGAAAAGAGAATGAAATATATTGAGGTTGACCATTTTCAGTTGGGACTGATGTTAGGTCATCTAAAGCCCATTATTCTGAAGATAGATTTATTCCATGTCCAATTAAGAATCTTCAAGCTACAAAAAGTCTATAGGTATTATCATTACCAACATAAGGTTACCACTGTTCCTAAATACGGTCACCAATAATCCATAATTACACTGGTGGGAGAGGTTAGCATAAAGTTAACTTTGATCAATTGATCAATACAGTGTTAATACGCAGATTGGGAGGTGATCTATCTGTCTGTGGTGTCAGCACTGTATTGATCAATTGACCAATTTATTATGAAATTAACTTCATGATAACTGAATCCTACACTGATTTACTTAATTAACTAGGTCTCGGATTAGTTGAACCTTTTCTCTTCTTCTTTTTTGGAAAACCCCGTTTTTAGACCACAATAATACTTTGATAACAATAAAATCTTATAAAAAACCGCTTATAAAATGATATAGCTGACTGTGGTGAGTTGTTATCACTAGGTCCACTTATGTATGGTAGATTATCCACTAATTATACTCTGTCGCATTATTTTCTAAACTAGTTTTTGTAAGTTTTTTTTACCATTACAACTTACAAGTATATAGTATAAAGGGTTTCTTAATCAATACTCCATCCATCCGTTCCAAAATTAGAGATACAATTTGACTTTTGTGGTCAAACGATTAAACTTTAAAATTGGTATGACTCATAAATTTTTAGAATTAAATAAACTTTGTGATCAATAGTTTATGTTTTATACTATACAATTATAACAATTGTATCAACTAAAATTAAATAAATTTATATCAACTTGAGGTTTAATCTGCCTTCGTTTGATCTCAAAAATTAAATTGTATATCTAATTTTGGAACAGAGAGAGTATTAACTATTAAGTATGGCATAATACAATAGTTATTAACTTCACTCTAATGAGAAATTAATACCACACAAACAAATGTAAATAAATACTATAAAGGAATTGATGAGAATCGAAAGTGAGACTTAAAGGTCTTGTAATCGGTCTTTTTTTTATCATTTTAATTAAAATCTCGATCATTTACTCGAATGAGTTAAAATCGAAAATTAAGAACCAAATTAGGATGTTAAGCAAAATCTAGACAAGTGGCATATAATTAATTAGTTGGTTCAATTATGTCAAAAAATCAGTTCACGTTAGTGTGTTTAGGGGAAAACTTGTTGCGCTTAATTATAATACTAATCTCAATAGATTAGGCGTGACAGCTAGATAAGTGAGATACAATTTTACAAATTTCATGATTATATATATGGAATTTCTTAACATGTGTCCTTAGAGCACATGCTATGCACACAGTTAAAGAGAATATTCCCTTGAATTGTGTGCATATTCCCTTGAACTTGGTGCAAATGCAAAAATCAAGGGAATATACACACAGTTCAAGGGAATATTATCTTGAACTTTGTGCTTAGCATGTGCCCTTAGGGCATATATTAAGATGACCCTATATATATATAGGGTCTGTCTCTCCAGCGAACTATAAAAAGCGAATTAAAAACGAACCGGCTACAGCGACGATTTTTTCCGTCGTTATAGCATAGAAAGTCAGTTTATTATGCTATAGCGACGGAAAAAGCCGTCGCTATAGCCGGTTCATTTTTAGTTTGCTCTTTATAGTTCGTTGGAGAACCTGACCGTGTATATATATATATTGTTAACGCCAAGTTTTGCCGGCGCGTTCAATCACCAAATCCGCGTGCTCAAACCTGCACAATAACAAGTCACAAACGAAGCTTGACGGCTGGGGCCGCCGGGTGATAGCTCCGGTGTGAGAATAAGTACAGGCTGGTCACAAGGTTAACAATGGAGGCAGTGGTGTATAGTGCTCAAGTGGATATTACCTTTTACCATTAGGTCAAGCCTTGTATTTATAGTCATTCTCACCGCCTCTAGAGTCCATGTCCCAGTCGAATTAGGACTCCTAAACATGGCAGTTACCATTGTTTGGGTCCAACGCAATCTCCTTTAAAAGTTCAAGTTGGTGGTTATCCAACCACTTTCCTTATAAGAGTTGGTATTGAGATAGGATTAGGGTTTAAACCCTTAATCCTTTAGACTCCTTATTGCTCCGGGCTCCATCCGAGAAATAACCTTCGGTATGGGCCTTACAAAGTGGTCTGAACCCCGTCCCGAAGGGCTCGGTAGTCCGATCCCGATCATCATTATGTTGGTCTGGGCCCTGGTCTCGTAGGACTAAGATGCCCGATCCGGATAATACCAGCTGGGTCTGGGTTCTGGCCCAAAGAGCTCAGATACCCGATCCCGAACTCTGCTACCCCAATCCTGGCTTCGGCCCATTGGGCCCGGTAAGCTCCTCTCGGCCCAGGCCTTCTGTCCATGTAGGGATCGATGGATTATATCCGATCATTGCCCCCCAGTCTCTCATTATAACAAGCCTTTAATGGGATATTTAATGAGAGATTTGAAGAGATGCCTGGGTAATTCAACCGACCTAATTAATGTAGTACACGATACACAAGAAATGAACGGCCCAACTTCATTATTAGCCGCCTATTGAGATTCGTGCCGCATCAGTATAAATACCTCCCCACCCCACGACAATCACTTTTTACGAACTCTCTTTCTCTAAGCTCATTTCAAAAGACTTTTCGGTGAGCACGATTTTCGGCGAGAGACTTCTCTTACTCCAATCAGTCTTTTTACCACCTCAGATCACCTCATTTCCACCGACTTTTTGTTCTCATGGCTGATTCCGGTGTCCTTCCAGCTGCTTCTACCACCGACTTGACCCCCACCATTGAGGTCACTCCTACTTCTGCTGAAATGGCCGCCACCGTCACCATCGCCAGCACTGATTTAGTGCCGGTTGATTTGCTGGAAGTTCTTGTTGGTGACACCACCGATGGTACCGAGGCTGGGATTCGGGCTGCCTACCTATTCGAGGCGGACTTCTCCCATATCAACACCAAATCCGCCATCACTCCTACCCAACTTTCTGACGCTCGGGAACTTTTCAACATTCCCCAAGAGTACAAGTTTCGGGTGCCACAACCAGATGAGAGGATGTTCTGGTGCCCCGAAGGCAAGTGGGTGGCCGTCCCAACATACGCTTTGAGGTATGGGGTCCGCTTTCCACTTCACGAGTTTATTGTGTCCTTTCTCTACTTTGTGGGGATCGGGTTCGCACAGCTTGTGCCGAACTCGTATATCCACTTAGTAAGCTTCATCGCTATCTGTCAAGAACTAGGGGTTTCCCCCGGTCTTGATTGTAAGACCCCAACTTTTATGAATAAAAATTTAATTTTCTTTATATATTATTTCGAAACAGTAAGGTGTTGTTTTGATAAATATGAAAGTTATGGGTGAAATGTGCAAACATTTTTAAAATGAGCAAGTGGTTGTAAAATATTCTTGTTGTCGGGGAATATTCGTTTGGTCGTGGAATATTCTTGTTGTCGGGGAATATTCGTAGGACAGCGCAGCTATTTGTGGGCCCCCACAACGGAATAACTGTCGGATATAGAAAGCGACAGAAATAACTTTTTTACAAAATAACGGCGTGGTTGTTACCGTTAGTACTGTTGAAATACCCGGTGGTTAAAATACAGTGATACACGGTATTGCATAGTAGCACACGGTATTGCACAGTATTTCAAATTATTGAGTCTTTCGTGAGAAGCCATTACTCAATTATTGTTACAGTAATTACTGTTCAATATTTTATATTATTGACTCAATAATTGCTACGTTGATATTTTATATTATTGACTCAATAATTGTTACATTGATATTTTATTGACTCAATAATTGCTACGTTGCCATTTTATATGATTGATGCAATAATGACTACAGTTGATATTTTGTAGTATTGATTCAATAATTGTCGTTGCACAGTATTTCACATTATCAACTCAATAATTCATATTATTTGAATAATATTATTAGATAGCATTATTGACAATGTCTAAGGAAGTTCTGTCTAGGAGGGGTTATTTAATTGCGCGCCAATAAGGAGAAGTCCTTATCGGAAGGCCCCCTCTGTCCTGGGCACGACCTGGTTGTTAATATTGTAGTTCTATAATATTATTTGTGAATAATTAATTATTGATTTATATGATAAGGAAATATTTATTTTGTGGATATTAAAGAAGGAATTGGCGCTGATGAGTTTTATCAATATTTTGGTGTGAGAAATCATCTGTTTATGGATTTCGGATAATTTATGTTTGGAATTTGGAAAAACTTTCTTCTGCAAAGTTGTAGAGAATTAAATTTCCTATGGAAGGACATAGAATTTGTATTTTTCTGACAAAGGGGCTATTTGTTATGAATTATTGAAGTTTCGGAAAATAAATATTTTTTTAAATAAAATGGTGGGCCCCACTTTTGTTGTTGGTTGAAAAATCTAATTTTTTTGGTAGCAGCCGGCGGCTGGAGAATTTAAAAAATAATATTATTATTTTATTATTTTAGTCTCCTTTGGCATCCTAAGTTTTTCCTATAAATAGGGTGCTTAGGTTATAATTGAAAATCACACCAGAATCAGAAGTTTTCTCTCTCTCTATAATATCGAGCGTATTTTTGTGAGTATTTCTATACTTTGAGTATTAGTATTCAGCGCAAGTTTCCTTCAATATTATATCCGATATTCCAGTCAGAGGTACTATCTTTTTGAGGTAAGGGATGTTATTTTTTTCGTAAATGATGTTATTCTTTTCAATATCATTATACAGAAATATTGTCATGGATTTTATGTTGAAATTCTTACTTTTTCCGTCGGGGTTACTATTCACGTATACGGCACTATTCACGAAAAAATTAAATTTTCTTCTATTTGTCCAAATTGCTTGTTAAGGTTACTATCTTTGATTGTATCCAAGTTTTGAGCTCTATTCTTGAATTTTGCTCCATAATTGATTATTACGAGGTATTTTTGAATTGGATATACTAAAATACGAATCCTTAGTCTTTGTCTTTTATCTCACTAGATTCGTTTTTTTTAAATGTTTTTCATCCTTCTCAGTCCTAAAAGGTGATGTAACTGAATATCTTTGGCCTGTAGAGCAAAGATGAATGATTACTTGATGAATATCTTTGGCCTGTAGAGCAAAGATGAATGATTACTTGATGAATATCTTTGGCCTGTAGAGCAAAGATGAATGATTACCTGATGAATATCTTTGGCCTGTAGTGCAAAGATGACAGGTGTTGAGATGAATATGACCACTGATGATACAAATGAATATCTTTGGCCTGTAGTGCATAGATGAATATTTGATTCGAGATGTATATTGATTGATGTTACAGGGATAAAATATTGATGATGGACTTTTAAATCATAGAAGATAGTAGACTTGATTCTCTGCTTAACTCTTCTAATGAATTGTTATTTTCGCTGCGAATATTGATCTAAAGTTGGTTGTCCATTATATTTTATCTTATTTGTTGAAGACTAACGATAATTTGTTTCCCATTATCTTAGTCATAATATTCTTTACTGAGCTAGTTGAGCTCACCCTTTTCATCTGTTGTCCTCTTCAGGAAATGAGAATGTTGCGGGAACTAGTCGGGGGACAGAGTGATGGTCCGAGTTAGAGCAGTAGTAGTCCTCACTATTTCTGATAAATAGTGTGATAATAATTGTAATGAGGACTTAGTTTGAATCTTAATATTTTCTACATATTTGTATTGAGACTCACAGTTGTGTGGTCGTATTTTGCACGACCGTATGATATAAAGTTTGTATTTGAATTCTGTACCATGTATTTGGCGACTCAGAATGGGTTGGGTTGAATGGACCTATTCTGGGGGGCGTCACATTGATTTCTTCTTCGTATTATTTTCGGTCGGCAAGTCCAAGGAGCCCGGCTTTCGTCAGTTGAACCGGATTTCTGGCCGAGCTACGTTCGCAAAACCCCCCTCTAGCAACAAGGGATGGCACAACCAGTGGATGTTCGTCAAGGGGACTGATCTGCAGTTACTTCCGAACTGGTCGTCTCCCGATGACACCATTGTGAAAGTAACCACCTTTCCAACTGCCCGAAGAGATGAGTTCCGAACCTTCTACCGGAAGGTGAAGAAGACTATGTGGAGCCTGGATACTCTGGCCAATGAGGTCTGGCTATACAAGCATGGATGTAAGCTTTTACTCTCGATCTCGCTTGTCTTTTCTTCCCTTCTGTTTTATTTTGTCCTAATTTTTGATGTGTGTATTTTCCTTTTGTAGTGACCATCTTCAAGCCGAAGGGCATCGATGAGTCTATCTCCCCTCTCCCCGTTCGGTCCGGCCCGATCCACCTACCGCTTGGGGATGGTGTCACCGAAGGGGAGACAATGCCAATCTCTGAGCTCTCCGTGGACTCCTCTCCTGCTCCCCCGAAGGATGTCACGCAGATGTCTCAGGCTGAGAAGGTTGCTTTGCTGAAAAAAGGAAAGAAGAGGGTTCTGACCAGGGTTCTGACCAATGTTCTGACCAAGGTCCCCCCCAAGCTATCTTCTCAGAAGCCAAAGGTGTTGGAGTCGGCTCCTCCACAAACTTGTGAAGTGAAAGTCCTTGAGGATCCCGAGGAGACCAAAGACGAAGTTGTCGAACCTCGCCCCAAGAGATTGAAGCAGAAGTTGGTGGATGAGCCTGATCTCCAGGTCATCCCGGTGCCTACGCCTGTTGCTGAGGTCGATCCCTCTCCCAAGGCCGGCCCGTCCTCTGCGTCCGGCTCATCTAGGGGTTCGCCTCCGACAAGCTTTTTGCCAAAGAGCCCCTCTGAAGTATTCCCTTTTGATGCCCTGGATCATTTCAAACTTCCCGGAGATGATGCTAGGTTCAAGGGGCATTCTACCGAGGGCCTCTTGGTCTCTTATATTAAGGCCCAGTGTCAGGTAATTCCGAAGGATTTAGACTCTGTGTCCTATGAATATATGCCTGTCCATTATTGACCTGTTTCTTTTTCCCCGATGTAGGCTAACGCTATTCTGGCCCGAGCTATCCCCCCGGTCGTTAAGGCTACCCGGAAGGAGACTCAGCTTCGAGCCGAGGTGGAGATACTCGAGGCGGAAGTTCGGGGGTTATCGGCTGATTTGGCCAAGGAGAAGGAAAATCATGCCGATACCCGTAATAAGGTGACCTTCGCCGAACGTCAAGCCAACGAACACCAGAGGCTCCATCATAATCTGCAGAAGGAGTTCGTTGCCCTTGACGGCCATAATAAACAGCTCCTCGAGGAGAGGACCCTTCTGAAGGAGACGGACCTGGACCAGCAGAACGCCCTTCTGATCCTTCAGAGTCAAATTTCCGAAATGCACGCCCAACAGATGGTGTTGACGAGGGAGAATTCGTCTCTGGAGTTAGAACGTGACGAAGCCATACAGCGAACTGTTCAATAATACCGAGAGTCTCCCGAACTCCATGATATGGTCATGGCCCAGTTTGCTGAAGGCTATGACGCTCATCGAAAGAGTGCTCAAGGTAAGATGGATGCCGCTGGTTTGGATGTTGCTGTTCTCGATTCTTCCGAAGGAGAGTCTGATGCCGGAGATGATGCTGATGGCGAGGCTCCTGATCCGTAGTTTAGGATTTCACTTGTAATTTTTTGTCTTCTTTTTTTTTAACTTTTCCCGATCGGATCTGCGTGTAACTTTGTCCGATAAGTTGTTTTGTAACTATTCTGATCGGATCTATTCATCGCTAGTCCGATGGGTTTTGTAGACTTTTAGAATATAAATGAAGATTAAAAAATTTTGCGAAGAGAAATTCATTTTATTTTATTGATGTATAAAGCAGCTTCGAACATTAGATGGTACAGAAGTAAAGAATTACATGACTCTTACTGATAATATTTTCTAAGTCTTCCAGCATGCCATGTATTCTTTACCTCTGTACCATCTAATGTTCGAAGCCGATAAGTTCCCGGCTTCGGCACTTCGGTTACTTCATAAGGTCCCTCCCAATTCGGCATTAACTTGCCCGTGTTCTGGGGGTTTGATGCCTTTGCTTCACATTCTGATTGTAGTGTCGGGCCGTTCTCTTCTGGTATATAGCTAGTCTTATCGATGCTGAGAACCTCATCCAACAGATTTAGATTCAATCGTAAACCATCATCATTGTATAATTCTCGGTATTGACTGATCCGAAGTGTTGGTGATCCGATCTCAACGGGTATCAGTGCATCGGTTCCATAGGCCAGTCTGAACGGTGAGTCCCCTGTTGTGGTCCTCGGGGTAGTCCGATACGCCCATAGGACGCTGAGCAGCTCTTCGGGCCATCTTCCCTTTAATTCATCCAACCTTCTTTTAATTCCTGTGAGCAGGATCCTGTTGGTGACTTCTACCTGTCCATTGGATTGGGGGTGGGCCACTGAAGTCTTTCTGTGTTGGATGCCTAACTCTTTTAGGAAAATTTCGAACTTTGACCCCACAAATTATCTGCCATTATCCGAGACCAAGACCATCGGAATGTCGAACCGGTAAACAACATACTCCTTAAAGAACTTGAGGCATTCTTGTTCGGTAATCTTCTGTAACGGTTTGGCTTCCACCCACTTTGTCATGTAGTCGATTGCGACGATTACGAAAGTGGTATGCCCTTTGGCCTTCGGTAATGGTCCCAAGATATCAATCCCCCACATAGCAAATAGAATCGGGGATAAGACCGAATACAACTCCTCAGGAGGTCGATGTGGGATAGAACTATATAACTGACACTTAGGACAATTTTTGACATAGTCCTTTGCTTCCTGGAAGATGGTCGGCCAATAGTATCCCTGCCTCAGAATTTTGTAAGCCAATGACTTGGCCCCCATGTGATCCCCACAGATTCTTTCATGTACTTCCCTCAGTGTGTAATCAGCTTCTGAAGGCGTCAGACACTTCAGTAAATGAGAGGTGAATGCCCTTCGGTACAGATCCCTATCAATAAGAACGAAGTTAGAGCTCCTGTGTTTGATTTTTCTAGAGTACATGCAATCCGAAGGCAGAATCCCCTCGGCCAAGTAAGTGATGTAAGGCGTAAGCCAACAGTCGAGCCGATCCAGGGTCAGTACGACGGTCCTTTGAATACTAGGTTTGTCTAATACTTCCAAGTATACTGATCCGGTGAAAGAACTTGCTTCGGTTGTGGCTAGTTTGGCTAGGGAATCTGCTACTGTGACGCCCCCCAGAATAGGTCCAGTCAACCCAACCTATTCTAAATCGCCAATACATGGTATAGAATTCAAATACAAACTTTATATCATACGGTCGTGCAAAATACGACCACACAACTGTGAGTGTCAATACAAATATGTAAAAAATATTAAGATTCAAACTAAGTCCTCATTACAATTATTATCACACTATTTATCAGAAATAGTGAGGACTACTACTGCTCTAACTCGGACCATCACTCTGTCCCCCGACTAGTTCCCGCAACATTCTCATTTCCTGAAGAGGACAACAGATGAAAAGGGTGAGCTCAACTAGCTCAGTAAAGAATATTATGACTAAGATAATGAAAAATAAATTATCGTTAGCCTTCAATAAATCAGATAAAATATAATGGACAACCAATCTTAGATCAATATTCGCAGCGAAAATAACAATTCATTAGAAGAGTTAAGCAGAGAATCAAGTCTACTATCTTCTATGATTTAAAAGTCCATCATCAATATTTTATCCCTGTAACATCAATCAATATACATCTCGAATCAAATATTCATCTTTGCACTACAGGCCAAAGATATTCATTTGTATCATCAGTGGTCATGTTCATCTCAACACCTGTCATCTTTGCACTACGGCCAAAGATATTCATCAGGTAATCATTCATCTTTGCTCTACAGGCCAAAGATATTCATCAAGTAATCATTCATCTTTGCTCTACAGGCCAAAGATATTCAGTTACATCACCTTTTAGGACTGAGAATGATGAAAAATATTTTAAAAAAAACGAATCCAGTGAGATAAAAGACAAAGACTAAGGATTCGTATTTTAGTATATCCAATTCAAAAATACCTCGTAATAATCAATTATGGAGCAAAATTCAAGAATAGAGCTCAAAACTTGGATACAATCAAAGATAGTAACCTTAACAAGCAATTTGGACAAATAGAAGAAAATTTAATTTTTTTCGTGAATAGTGCCGTATACGTGAATAGTGCCGTATACGTGAATAGTAACCCCGACGGAAAAAAATAAGAATTTCAACATAAAATCCATGACAATATTTCTGTATAATGATATTGAAAAGAATAACATCATTTACGAAAGAAAATAGCATCCCTTACCTCAAAAAGATAGTACTTCTGACTGGAATATCGGATATAATACCGAAGGAAACTTGCACTGAATAGCAACACTCAAAGTATTGAAATACTCACAAAAATACGCTCGATATTATAGAGAGAGAAAACTTCTGATTCTGGTGTGATTTTCAATTCTAACCTAAGCACCTTATTTATAGAAAAAGCTTAGGATGCCAAAGGAGACTAAAATAATAAAATATTATTATTTTTTAAAAAAATTCCGCCGCCTGGCGGCTTCCCAAATTTTTAGATTTTCAACAAAAGTGGGGCCCACCCATTAAATAATATTTATTTTCCGAAACTTCAATAATTCATAATAAATAGCCCCTTCATCAACAAAATACAAATTCTATGTCCTTTTATAGGAAATTTTATTCTCTACAACTTTGCAGAAGAAAGTTTTTCCAAATTCCAAACATAAATTATCCGAAATCCATAAACAGATGATTTCTCACACCAAAATATTGATAAAACTCATCAGCGCCAATTCCTTCTTTAATATCCACAAAATAAATATTTCCTTATCATATAAATCAATAATTAATTATTCACAAATAATATTATAGAACTACAATATTAACAACCAGGTAATTCCCAAGAAAGAGGGGGCCTTCCGATAAGGACTTCTCCTTACTGGCGCGCAATTAAATAACCCCTCCTAGACAGAACTTCCTTAGACATTGTCAATAATACTATCTAATAATATTATTCAAATAATATGAATTATTGAGTTGATAACGTGAAATACTGTGCAACGATAATTATTGAATCAATACTACAAAATATCAACTGTAGCCATTATTGAATCAATCATATAAAATGGCAACGTAGCAATTATTGAGTCAATAAAATATCAATGTAACAATTATTGAGTCAATAATATAAAATATCAACGTAGCAATTATTGAGTCAATAATATAAAATATCAACGTAGCAATTATTGAGTCAATAATATAAAATATTGAACAGTAATTACTGTAACAATAATTGAGTAATGGCTTCTCACGTAAGACTCAATAATTCAAAATACTGTGCAATACCGTGTGCTACTATGCAACACCGTGTATCACTGTATTTTAACTACCGGGTATTTCAACAGTACTAACGGTAACAACTACGCCGTTATCTTGTAAAAAAATTATTTGTGTCGCTTTCTATATCCGACAGTTATTCCGTTGTGGGGGCCCATAAATAGCTGCGCCGTCGTACGAATATTCCCCGACAACAAGAATATTCCACGACCAAACGAATATTCCCCGGCAACAAGAATATTTTATAACCACTTGCTCATTTTAAAAATGTTTGCACATTTCACCCATAACTTTTATATTTATCAAAACAACACCTTACTATTTCGAAATAATATAAAGAAAATTAAATCTTTATTCATAAAAGTTGGGGTCTTACAACCTCCCCTCCTTATGAAATTTCGTCCTCGAAATTGACGTACGTACATGGTATGTCGAAAAGGTGAGGATACCTCGCTTTCATTTCCGATTCCAACTCCCAGGTCATTTCCTCAATTGCATGGTTTTTCCACAAAACTTTAACTTGAGGTATAATTTTCGAGCGTAGGACATGCTCCTTCCTATCCAAGATCTTGACAGGTACCTCCTCGTACGTTAAATCTTCGGCTATCTTGTCTGGTTCTAACTCAATAATGCGGTTTGGATCCTTCACATATTTACGTAACACGGATATGTGAAATACATTATGAACACGAGACATGCTTGGAGGTAAAGCGAGTCTATAAGCCACATTTCCTATTCGGTCAAGAATCTCGAATGGACCAATGAATCGTGGGTTGAGCTTTCCTCTCTTCCCAAACCTCGTAACTCCCTTCCATGGAGCAATACGTAATAACACATGGTCTCCAACATTAAATTCCACGTCCTTTCGATGAAGATCCGCATAACTCTTTTGTCGATCTTGTGCTGTTTGTATACGTTGTCAGATTATTTGAATTTTTTCTGAAGTCATACGTACAAACTCCGGTCCCAACAATGTTGTTTCACCCACCTCGTTCCAACATACTGGAGAGCGACACTTTCTCCCATACAACGCTTCGAATGGAGCTACGCCTATACTTGCCTGATAACTGTTGTTGTAGGAGAATTCCACCAATGGTAAGTACTTATCCCAACTCCCTTTGAAGTCTAGAACACAGAGTCTCAATAGATCTTCAAGAGTTTGGATAGTCCTTTCCGATTGTCCGTCTGTTTGAGGATGATAAGCCGAACTGAATCGTAAATCCGTGCCCATAGCTTTCTGCAAACTGATCCAAAATCGTGAAGTAAATCTGGGGTCACGATCCGAAACTATGGATACTGGCATGCCATGCAATCTCACAATCTCATTCACGTACATATGAGCAAGACGTTCAAGGGAATAAGTCTCTCGTATCGGCAAGAAATGAGCAGACTTGGTTAATCTATCAACAATAACCCAAATCGCATCTAAGCCTTGAGAAACCTTGGGAAGACCCGTAACGAAATCCATCGTAATGTGTTCCCACTTCCATTTCGGAATCTCCAGTGGTTGCAATGGACCCTTCGGCACTTAATGCTCCGCCTTTACACGTTGACAAGTTAAACATCTTGAGATGAACTCCGCGATCTCTCTCTTCATATTGCCCCACCAAAATGTATGTCGAAGATCACGATACATTTTAGTACTCCCAGGATGGATCGCAAATGGTGTGTTGTGTGCCTCCATCATGATTCTATACTTCAAGTCGGAATCGTTAGGAACACAAAGTCTGGAGTTGACTCGAAGTATTCCATCTTCATCGATTCTTGCTTCTGGAATTGCACCTTCTTGCACCTTCTTCTTCATCTTCATCAGCTCCGCATCCGTAGCTTGAGCAGCTTTAACTTTATCAATCAAAGCTGGTTCTACGCGTATACTTGACATCATTGCACTCGTTCCCACATATGATCTTCTACTCAACGCGTCAGCTACCACGTTCGCTTTTCCAAGATGGTATTGGATAATATGATCGTAATCTTTCAACAGCTCAAGCCAACGTCGTTGCCGCATGTTGAGTTCCTTCTGAGTGAAGAAATATTTAAGGCTCTTATGATCCGTATAAATCTCCACTTTCTCTCCGTACAAGTAATGTCTCCAGATCTTCAACGGGAAAATGACTGCTGCCAACTCTAGATCATGAGTAGGATAATTCCTCTCATATTCTTTGAGTTGTCGCGAGGCATAGGCTATGACTTTCCCATGTTGCATGAGAACACATCCTAACCCTTTGCCCGAAGCATCGCTGTAAATAACAAATCCATCCGAACCAGATGGTATTGTCAGAACAGGTGCCGAAATAAGTCTCCTCTTGAGCTCTTGGAAGCTCTTCTCGCATTCCTCGCCCCAAACGAATTTTGTATCTTTCCGAGTCAACTGAGTTAATGGAGTAGCGATTCGAGAAAATCCCTCTACGAATCTCCGATAATAATCAGCTAAGCCCAGAAAGCTTCGTACTTCAGTCACCGACTTAGGTTGCTCCCAGCTTTGTATTGCTTCAATCTTCGTCGGGTCAACAGATACTCCACGTTTCGATACCACGTGCCCAAGAAATGCTACTTCCTCAAGCCAGAACTCGCATTTCTTTAACTTGGCGTATAGCTTGTTCTCACGAAGCTTTTGAAGTACCAACTTCAAATGATGCTCATGATCTTCACGGCTTTTAGAATAGATGAGAATGTCATCAATAAAGACAACAACGAATTAATCTAAATACTCCTTAAATACACGGTTCATCATATCCATGAAAGCAGCAGGAGCATTAGTCAATCCAAAAGACATGACTAAAAACTCATAATGCCCGTACCGTGTTCTGAAAGCAGTCTTGGGAATATCCTCAGTTTTAATCTTCAACTGATGATATCCAGAACGAAGATCGATCTTTGAAAAGAATTGCGCTCCTTGCAACTGGTCGAACAGGTCATCAATACGAGGTAACGGATACCTATTCTTGATGGTGACATGGTTCAACTCCCGATAGTCAATGCAAAGTCGCATACTCCCGTCTTTCTTCTTTACGAATAAAACAGGAGCACCCCAAGGAGACGTACTAGGACGAATAAAACCGATGTCTAACAACTCTTGTAATTGGATCTTTAACTCCTGAAGTTCAATAGGAGCCATTCGATATGGGGTTTTAGAAATGGGCTTTGTACCAGGCTCAAGGTCAATAAAGAATTCAACTTCACGTTCTGGGGGTAGACCGGGAAGTTCTTCGGGAAATACATCAGAAAACTCATTAACAACGGAAATATTATTCAAATCTGATGTATTCTGGTTTAGATCAGTGACATGAGCTAAGAAAGCTTGACATCCGTTTTTCAATAAACGAATAGCCTTGGGATTTGAAATGATATTGACTGATTTTAGTGGTTTGAATTCGTACAACAGGTTGATTAGGAATATGAAAACTAACAACCTTACGAAAACAATCAATTTTGGCATGGTAAGTGGTTAACCAGTCAATTCCTAAAATCACGTCAAATGCAAGTGTTTTCAAAGATATAAGATCAACAGGTAAGGTAAGGGTACCAATCTGAATCAAGCAAGATTTGTAAACTGTAGATGTAACAAAGGTTTCTCCTAACGGAGTTTCAACAAATAAGTCAAAGTCTAATTTATCAGAAGTCAAGTTCAAACGTTGAGCACAAGCAGGTGAAATAAAGGAATGGGTAGCACCTGTATCTAACAAGGTATAAACTTCGCAAGAGTTTATGATCAGCTTACCCGTAATCACCTCGTGTGGATTCCTCGCGTTTTGGACTGTCACGACAAACGCTCTTCCAGGAATCACCGACTTTGACTTGTCTGCAACCGCCTTTGGAATCACCACCCCCGCTGAACTTGGTTTCGCAACAGGACAATCTCGAGCTATATGTCCTTCTTTTCCATAGTTATAGCATCCTTTGAACTGTTGTGGGTAGTTTGGGCTGATATGTCCCTCTTTCCCGCATTTAAAGCATACGACCGGTGGTCGTTCTCCTCCCCTCGAAACAGTTGATGCTGGTGCTGATGTTGACATCTTCGCGTTCTCATTGTTGTACCTTCTCTTCTTGAAATCTCCTCCCGATTCGCTTCTTCTACTATCATGGCCACGATAACCACTGGAGTGGTTACCGCTTCTGTCATACTTTCCTTCTCGCTGGTTGTCATTGCTCCGATGACTGCTGCCACCAGTACGACCTTGGTTGTGGTCCCTCGGTTGAACATAATGATTATCTTGTTCTAATAACTGGGCCCTGTTTACTACATCCGAATATAAAGAAAATTTATGAGAAATGAGGTATTGACGTATTTCGGATTTCAAACCTCTTAGAAACATCCGCGTCATACGTTCCTCATTCTCCACCAAATGAGGTGCAAACCTGGACAGCTCCGCGAACTTAGCCTCGTACTGGGATACCGTCATGTTGTTTTGCTCGAGTCTAATAAACTCTACTTCCTTCATATGACGAATACTTTCAGGAAAGTACTTGTCATTGAACAGTTTCCGGAACGCTTCCCAAGACATCTTAAGTGCGGCAGGCTGGGTACGTTTCACAGATTCCCACCAGTAATCTGCCTCTCCATGGAACATAAACGTGGCGAATGGAACCTTCTGTTCCTCTGTACATCCCAAGACATCAAATATCTTGGTAATTTTTTTAATCCATGTCTCCGCCTTGATCGGATCTGGCTTTCCCAGAAACTCTGGTGGTCCCAATTCTTTGAACTGCTTAGCAGTGACAGCTCGTGTGTTGTTATTATCTCCACCTGTATGTTGCACACGAGTCTCCCTCGTCTGATTTTGCATAAACTGCAAAAAATTTCTAAACATCTCATCGTTTATCGTCTGACCAGCGTTATTTTCAGGATGAACATTGCCTTCTTGTTGCACGTTCTCCTGGTTAACGATTAAAGGTGTCTCCACGGTCTCATTCACTTCGTTATTAACATTCTCAGCTGCCATTCTCAAATACTGCCATAAAACAAGGGTTAATTAAACAAATCAACATATCACATATTAACCCTATGCTCCGACAGACCAATTAAATACCACATAAGCTTAGGTAGGACACACTAGCGAAGGATTTACTCATCTCTCCCCTCCTAGTTCTATTCCCCGATCTCCGCCAGAGATCATATCCCTAAGTTCTGATACCAACTGTGACGCCCCCCAGAATAGGTCCAGTCAACCCAACCTATTCTGAGTCGCCAAATACATGGTACAGAATTCAAATACAAACTTTATATCATACGGTCGTGCAAAATACGACCACACAACTGTGAGTGTCAATACAAATATGTAAAAATTATTAAGATTCAAACTAAGTCCTCATTACAATTATTATCACACTATTTATCAGAAATAGTGAGGACTACTACTGCTCTAACTCGGACCATCACTCTGTCCCCCGACTAGTTCCCGCAACATTCTCATTTCCTGAAGAGGACAACAAATGAAAAGGGTGAACTCAACTAGCTCAGTAAAGAATATTATGACTAAGATAATGGAAAATAAATTATCGTTAGCCTTCAATAAATCAGATAAAATATAATGGACAACCAATCTTAGATCAATATTCGCAGCGGAAATAACAATTCATTAAAAGAGTTAAGCAGAGAGAATCAAGTCTACTATCTTCTATGATTTAAAAGTCCATCATCAATATTTTATCCCTGTAACATCAATCAATATACATCTCGAATCAAATATTCATCTTTGCACTACAAGCCAAAGATATTCATTTGTATCATCAGTGGTCATGTTCATCTCAACACATGTCATCTTTGCACTACTGCCAAAGATATTCATCAGGTAATCATTCATCTTTGCTCTACAGGCCAAAGATATTCATCAAGTAATCATTCATCTTTGCTCTACAGGCCAAAGATATTCAGTTACATCACCTTTTAGGACTGAGAATGATGAAAAATATTTAAAAAAAATGAATCCAGTGAGATAAAAGACAAAGACTAAGGATTCGTATTTTAGTATATCCAATTCAAAAATACCTCGTAATAATCAATTATGGAGCAAAATTCAAGAATAGAGCTCAAAACTTGGATACAATCAAAGATAGTAACCTTAACAAGCAATTTGGACAAATAGAAAAAAAAATTAATTTTTCCGTGAATAGTGCCGTATACGTGAATAGTAACCCCGACGGAAAAAAATAAGAATTTCAACATAAAATCCATGACAATATTTCTGTATAATGATATTGAAAAGAATAACATCATTTACGAAAGAAAATAACATCCCTTACATCAAAAAGATAGTACCTCTGACTGGAATATCGGATATAATACCGAAGGAAACTTGCACTGAATAGCAACACTCAAAGTATTGAAATACTCACAAAAATACGCTCGATATTATAGAGAGAGAAAACTTCTGATTCTGGTGTGATTTTCAATTCTAACCTAAGCACCTTATTTATAGGAAAAGCTTAGGATGCCAAAGGAGACTAAAATAATAAATTATTATTATTTTTTAAAAAAATTCCGCCGCCTGGCGGCTTTCCAAATTTTCATATTTTCAACAAAAGTGGGGCCCACCCATTAAATAATATTTATTTTCCGAAACTTCAATAATTCATAATAAATAGCCCCTTCATCAAAAAAATACAAATTCTATGTTCTCTTATAGGAAATTTAATTCTCTACAACTTTGCAGAAGAAAGTTTTTCCAAATTCCAAACATAAATTATCCGAAATCCATAAACAGATGATTTCTCACACCAAAATATTGATAAAACTCATCAGCGCCAATTCCTTCTTTAATATCCACAAAATAAATATTTCCTTATCATATAAATCAATAATTATTTATTCATAAATAATATTATAGAACTACAATATTAACAACCAGGTCGTTCCCAGGAAAGAGGGGGCCTTCCGATAAGGACTTCTCCTTACTGGCGCGCAATTAAATAACCCCTCCTAGACAGAACTTCCTTAGACATTGTCAATAATGCTATCTAATAATATTATTCAAATAATATGAATTATTGAGTTGATAACGTGAAATACTGTGCAACGACAATTATTGAATCAATACTACAAAATATCAACTGTAGCCATTATTGAATCAATCATATAAAATGGCAACGTAGCAATTATTGAGTCAATAAAATATCAATGTAACAATTATTGAGTCAATAATATAAAATATCAACGTAGCAATTATTGAGTCAATAATATAAAATATCAACGTAGCAATTATTGAGTCAATAATATAAAATATTGAACAGTAATTACTGTAACAATAATTGAGTAATGGCTTCTCACGTAAGACTCAATAATTCGAAATACTGTGCAATACCTTGTGCTACTATGCAACACCGTGTATCACTGTATTTTAACCACCGGGTATTTCAACAGTACTAACGGTAACAACTACGCCGTTATCATGTAAAAAAATTATTTGTGTCGCTTTCTATATCCGACAGTTATTCCGTTGTGGGGGCCCATAAATAGCTGCGCCGTCGTACGAATATTCCCCGACAACAAGAATTTTCCACGACCAAACGAATATTCCCCGACAACAAGAATATTTTATAACCACTTGCTCATTTTAAAAATATTTGCACATTTCACCCATAACTTTTATATTTATCAAAATAACACCTTACTATTTCGAAATAATATAAAAAAAAATAAATCTTTATTCATAAAAGTTGGGGTCTTACAGCTACTGTATTGTCTGTCCGATCGATCCCTAGACAGTTGTACGACCCGAAGTACGAGAGTTCGTCCTTTACCTCTGCCAGATATTTTGCCATTCGGGCCCCTCGGGTCTCATACTCTTCGATATCTGTTTAACCACCAGCTGGGAATCACTGTACACCACTATCTTTTGCACCTCCAGGCATCGGGCTAATCTAAGTCCGGCCAAAATAGCTTCGTACTCGGCCTCATTGTTGGTGGCCTTGAATCGAAACCTAATGGCCTGTTGGACCCGGAACCCTTCGGGACTAGTCTGAATGACCTGCGCTTCGCTGATGTCTGAGGTAGATGACCCGTCCACGTAGAGAGTCCAGACCGTTTGTAGTGATCGAGCTTCGGTAACCGAAGCCACATCCGGTTCGGTAAAAGAACACTCCACGACAAAATCCACTAAGGCCTGCCCCTTAATTGCCGTCCGGGGATGGTATTCTAAGGCGAATTGAGTTAGTTCCATTGCCCATGCGGCAAGCCTGCCCGAGACTTCAGGCCTGTGCAGTACTTTTTTCAATGGTTGATCTGTGTAGACTATCATCAGCCAACCTTGGAAATAGTGTCGAAGCTTCCGGCTTGCGATGATCAGAGCATAGGCGAACTTCTCCAGGTTAGGGTACCGGGTTTCTGCTTCTCGAAGGACGTGGCTGACATAGTAGACCGAAAACTGCTTTCCCGCTTTTTCCCGTACCAGTGCTGCCCCACCGCCATCGAGCTTGCGGCTAGGTATAGATATAGTGGCTCCGAGGTGATCGGTTTCATCAGCAAAGGTGCCGAGGACAAGTATTTCCTGATCCCCTGGAAGGCGTCTTCGCACTCGGAGGTCCACTGGAAACTCTTCTCATTTTTTGGCCCCTTTAGAGTGTCGAAGAATGGCAAACACCTTTTCGCTGATTTTGATACGAACCTTCGAAGAGCCACTATCCGACCTGTCAGCCTCTGCATATCTTTATACAACTTCGGGGATTTCATATCCAGTATCGCTTGGATTTTCTCCGGGTTTACCTCGATGCCCCTTTTGCTAACCAGATAACCCAGGAACTTTTCTGATCCCAATCCGAAGGTACACTTTGTTGGGTTCAGGCGAAGCTTGTATTTTCGAACCGTTTCAAAGCAGTTTTCCAGGTCCACCAGATGATCTCGGACTGACACGCTTTTTATAATCATGTCGTCTACGTAGACCTCCATGCTTCGGCCTAGCTGCTTTGTAAACACATAGTTCATCATTCGCTGATAAGTGGCTCCTGCGTTGAGCAGTCCAAAGGTCATCTTCTGATATGCATAAATGGCCCGATGCGTGACGAAGCTCGTCTTCGGGATGTCCTCCTTAGCCATTGAGATTTGATGATATCCCGAGAAAGCATCCATGAAGCTCAGCATGTCGTACCCTGAAGTGGCATCAATCAATTGGTCAATGTTGGGCAAAGGATAGAAATCTTTCGGGCAAGCCTTGTTCAGGTCTGTGTAATCAATGCAGATTCTCCATTTCCCATTCTGTTTTTGAACCAACACCACGTTTGCCAGCCACTCCGGATAGTCAATTTCGAAGATAAACCCTGCCTCCAGTAATTTAGCAACCTTGTCATCGATGATTTTCTGCCTCTCCGGGGCAAAAATTCTTCTCTTCTGTATAACCGGTCTCTTATTGGGATCCACTTCCAGTCGGTGTAGGGCTATTGACTTGTCCACCCCGGGCATATCACTAGGTACCCATGCAAAAATATCCGCGTACGCCCGAAGCAGATCGATCAACCTGGTCCAGAAGGGTTCTGCCAATCCTGAGCCAATCTTTATCATTTTTTTCTCGTTCCCTAAGATCAGTTGTATATCCTCTGTTTCTTCGGCTGGTAATGCAAGTGGCTCTGCGCTACCTTCTGTAAATGGCTCTATCTCGATAGCCATCGTCTGCTTCTGCTTACTTACCCCGGTTCCTAAAGAGATCAATGTATTTCGATAACACCTACGGGCAATATCTAGGTCGCCTTTTACCTCCCCGATCCCGCTCGGTGTTGGAAACTTGATCTTGAAATGAGGTATGGAGGTGACTGCTTGCAAGGCTGCCAGGGTCGGTCTTCCCAATATGGCGTTGTAAGCCGAATCCACCTGGACAACGAAGAATCTGACCATAACCTCCATTTGTTGAGAAGCTGTGCCAAACCTAACTGGCAGTTCGATGGTGCCCAACACATGCACCGGGTCGCCACTGAATCCGTACAATGGTCCTTCTCCCCCCAGTTCCATCTTCTTTTCCCCTAGGTCCATCCTCTGATAGGCATGTGTATATAGTATGTCGACCGAGGATCCGTTGTCTACCATCATCCGCTTCATATCCACTGGTCCGACTTGAGCTGTTATCACTAATGCCCCATCATGTGACTCTATGGGATTCGAAGGGTAGTCTTCATCTGAAAAAAAAATAACTGCCCCCGGGAAAGCCCTTTCCTTTTTTATCGTGGACCCAGCAACCGATAAGACCGCATCTAGATGTTCACTTCTCTTCCGTCCGATCACGCGCCCTACTGAACCTCCGAAAATAACATCAATCACCCCCCGAGCGGGCTGGTTCTGATTCGGCTGTGTTTCTCGGGCCTGAGTCCTGTCATCTTTTCTTGGTTGAGTTTCGGTATTTTCCCTGCCGGCCACATACTGAACCAACGTCCCATTCTGAATGTTCTTCTCGATGAGATCTCCCAGATCCAGGCATTCCTCTGTCGTATGGCCCGCATTCTGATGATAATTGCAATACCTATTTTTGCTGCGCCTCCCAGGTTTCGGCCTCGTCCTGCAGGGATCATAGAAGGGTTTGTCCTTGATGTCTTCCAATATTCTGGCTCGATCGGTGTTGAGAGGAGTGAAAACTTTGTTGACACTTCTGCCCGGGAAGGGTGGTCGGCTATTGCCCGATCCCCCACTATTATAGTTTCTTTTCCCTTGATTATCCGATCTCCCCTGATTATTGTCCAATCGTTGGTTGTTCGGCTTATCTCTGTCCTTGGACTTGTCGTGTGAAGGTGGCTTGAAATTTCCCATGGCCTCTTCAATGGCAATGAATCCTTCGGCCCGGTGAAAGGCTTCAGTCAAGTCCGAGGGTGGGTTGATCACTAGGTCTTTCATCAACTTCTTTGACCTCCCCATATCCAAACCCGTTGTGAAGAATCCCAAGGCCTGCGGTGAATTCAATTCTGCCACGGATCCCACAGCTTCCCGAAACCTCTTGACGTAGGTGCCGAGAGTCTTGTCCGAACGTTGTTTCACTTGCATGAGGGAAGCTGTGATCTTTCCCCTTCTCTTGTTGCTTCCAAACCTAGAGTGGAATTTTTCTCGAAGATCGTTCCATGAAGTAATTGTTCCCGATGCCAAAGTTCTCATCCACTCTCTGGCACTCTTCTTCAAGGTGGTTGCAAACATATGACACTTTGCTGCGTCCGAATGCCCATAATATGTCATCAACCTATCATATCCGTCCGAATGGTCATACGGGTCTCCCATTCAGTCGTATGTCTCCATCGGTGGCATTTTCTTCTTTGGGTCTGCAGTGACTTGATTGATCTCGGGCGAGAAGGGCGAACTGTGGCAGCTCGAGGGTGTTCCCACCTAATTTTTTGCGGTCAGAAGCTTCTCTAACTCCTCAACTCGTCGAGCGAGGGGGTCGGTATCTTCCTTACGGGAGGAAGGTCTGCGCCTGTCCCCCTCATATTCGGGAGATCCGATTTTCGCCCTCTGTCCCGATCGACCGAGGCGTTCAGATCTTCGTTCGGGGGAACGACTCCTTCTTTGGCTCCTCATTTCCCGAGAATGGCTTCTGTATCGGCTTCTGTTCCTTCCCGTCTCACTTCGTCGTGGAGATCTGGATCGGCTCCGATGCCTGCACTTCTTCGAAGAAACCTCTTGTTCTCCAGCCACTTTAACCATCTGCAGCTCCAATTCTTCTTGCTGGAGACGCAGGGCCAGCATGACGTCCTTATTCTGCTGTATATTGGTCAACAGAATAAACTGACACTGGTCCTTGCTGTTCTCCACCCGATCCTTATCCCGTCTTTCATAGGCCCGAGACTGGTTGTCTCCCACTTGGGTGTGCTGAGGGATCGGAGTATGTTGACTGGGGACGAACAGCTGCCTTCGTGCCGACTGGACCTGCACCGAATTGCCCTCCTGGTTGCTAGGTCCCAATCTATCTTTGACCGATGCCCGTACTAAGGTCGTCGGGTGGGTCTTGGCCTTTTCCTGGTTGGAAGCTCCGCCGTCCTTACTGGCCATGTCCTTTCTACCGGAAAAGTACAAATGTGATTGATTAAGGCACTAATTGCCCTCCTTCTAGCGCCAATGTTAACGCCAAGTTTTGCCGGCGCGTTCAATCACCAAATCCGTGCGCTCAAACCTGCACAATAACAGGTCACAAACGAAACTTGACGGCTGGGGCCGCCGGGTGATAGCTCCGGTGTGAGAATAAGTACAGGCTGGTCACAAGGTTAACAATGGAGGCAGTGGTGTATAGTGCTCAAGTGGATATTACCTTTTACCATTAGGTCAAGCCTTGTATTTATAGTCATTCTCACCGCCTCTAGAGTCCATGTCCCAGTCGAATTAGGACTCCTAAACATGGCAGTTACCATTGTTTGGGTCCAACGCAATCTCCTTTAAAAGTACAAGTTGGTGGTTATCCAACCACTTGCCTTATAAGAGTTAGTATTGAGATAGGATTAGGGTTAAAACCCTTAATCCTTTAGACTCCTCATTGCTCCGGGCTCCATCCGAGAAATAACCTTCGGTATGGGCTTTACAAAGTGGTCTGAACCCCGTCCCGAAGGGCTCGGTAGTCCGATCCCGATCATCATTATGTTGGTCTGGGCCCCGGTCTCGTAGGACTAAGATGCCCGATCCGGATAATACCAGCTGGGTCTGGGTTCTGGCCCAAAGAGTTCAGATACCCGATCCCGAACTCTGCTACCCCAATCCTGGCTTCGGCCCATTGGGCCCGGTAAGCTCCTCTCGGCCCAGGCCTTCTGTCCATGTAGGGATCGGTGGATTATATCCGATCATATATATATATATATATATGTATATATATATATATATAGAACACTATTTACCCACGATTTTGCTTTATACTTGACAAAAAAACAAACTATTCATAAGTCTTTGGGAAAAATGATACTTCCACATCAATTTTTGATATTTTCGCATGTGAGACTCATCGTTTAACCAATTTAATATTAATATTTGTTTACAAAATAGGTCCCGTACACGGAAATATTAAAAAGTGTTGCGGAAATATTAATTCTATATTGAAATTGATATTTTCCTAATATTTTTTTGATATTTTCTCATATGGGATCCATGTTTTAACCATACATATGCAGAAATATCAAAAAAAAAAAAAAAAAAAAAAAAAAAACTCTGAAAGTATTGGGTCCCAAAAAAAAAAATCTCCTTCGATTTGTGAGTTCTAAAGAGAAGTTAAAATTGGAACCCTTTAGCTCCAATTTTGATAAAAAGTCGCCCCGCGACCAACGGTTCATAGAGCTAAAGATATAAATGCGAAGAAAGGCTACTTCAGTTCCCGCGATATATGAACAACCATTTAAGCTAACCGTCACACGCACCTCTCAGAGCGTGCCCATCACATCACGCGCCTTATACAATTCCTCCCTCACCTTTCTCACCCTATTCCGCGCCAAACCCCGCTCCTCCTCCTCCGCCGCCGTACCGCAGGTGAATGACGTCTCTGAAAACGCCACACATCGGGAGGGGCGTAGGTTAACTGCTGGCTGTATGGAGAGAGGTGCGCAGGGAAAGAAGAATTGAAATGACCTGGTGCGCATATTCGAATTAAGGTCTAGTAGTAGTAATAGTCGTATGAGTTTTGTTTGGTAGTGGAAATCTGACAATGACAATCTTTGACTGTAGCTCATGAAAACACATTCACTCAACACTTATTATCATATACTATTTATTATACATTTACATCCAATATCATCTCTCTCTCTCTCTCTATATATATATATATATATATATATAAACACAATTATATATAACTGTGTATTTATATATATACGTATACTACATAGCAATATTTTAGATTCATTTAAATAGTGGTATTCTTTTTCAAACAATTAGATGGTGGCATTCGATTCTCTCTGGAATCAATTGATGGAGGAAGGAGGCTGAGGTAGCTAGGGTTTGGATTTCCTTGTCCAGTTTTTGGAAGAGCTGGAAGAATTGAAGGGTTCTAGTAAGTTTCTTCTCCTGTATGCACTTGGTAGAAAGAGAAGAATCTAGGGGAAAATACGACAATTAGGTACAAATTAGAAAACTGAATTTTAAGCAGAATTGATTTCATTACACTGGAAATGAGTAGATTGTTATGTTTTTGCAAAACCATTCAACTTGCCTTCTATTAATTTTCCCCTGCTTTTTGAGTAGCCAAGCAAATCTTTTTGGAAAGGTTAAGCTTCTATTGAACCTAAAGATATATACATGTTTACAACCGTCATACTCGAGTAAACTGCCACTCCCCCAATTCCTATTAGAAATAGGAACAGAGGGGGTTAGTTTGCTGGATGGAACTTAGATTAAAGCATTGAAATAGTGATCACGAAGTGAGATTGAGTGAAATTCAATCACTGTTTCTGCGGGAATTGAACCAATGACATGGTTAAAAGTCTTATGCTCAAACAGCTGGGCTAACTACTAAGGCAGCTTTGTTTAGAAAGTTTGTTTTAAATAAATATTTTTTCAGGTGTTGATCATGAGCTCATATTCTATATTTAAGTGGCTAGTTCTATTTGTTTTGATTTTGATGCTTTTAAGAAAACCACATAGATGAAACTCGAATCCCTCTTCTGTATTTTTAGGAAATATTTAAGAATTTATGAAAGTTTGTTTTGTTCATTAATATTTTTGGCTTTATGGCTTCTCTTTGCTGTTTTTAGTTTCAAAAGTTTTCTTTGTTGCTTTTATTTTACAGAGCTTAGGTTAAGGATTTGATTTATTTATACCTATATGTTTGTGGGTGAAATGTTTGAGTTTGTGAATTTTTATGTGTGCTCTTAGGCCCAGGATTCTGACCAGAAATAGAGATATAAACAGAGATAAATAGAGAGAATTAGATAGAATTTTGGGTTAGAGATATAAACAGAGATAGAGAGAATTAGATAGAATTTTGGGAGGAAGAATGATAGAAAATTCAGTAATTCCTACCGAGTTAGTGAGAGAGAAGAGAGAGATAGAGAAAATAAGGAGAGAGCTTAAACAAGCTTCTCTTCATTTCATTCATTCACTTAATTCATAATGCTTGGAGAATAATTCTCAGATACAACTATTTATAGAGAGAGAATGCTGAAAAGTAAAGCCACTAACCTACACTACTTTTCTAATCCTTCACTCAAATATAACAAACTACCCCATGTGCTCACATGGTCACTCAAAATGTAATACCTACTAGAATGCACTAATTATTCCTTTGCTGTCCAAAATACCCTCTTCTTGACATTCCCTCCTCCTTAAAAGCATACATGTCCTCATGGATATTGTTGATTTTCTGCATTCCAGTCTTGGTAGCTGTCACCACCTTCCCAGTGTCAAAAACAAAACTCAGGAACTTGTTTAGTTGAATCTTTCCATAGCAATTCTTTGAAACTTCTGCCTTCTCATATTCCCCAGTATCAAAAGTTAACACCAACAACTTCATATTTTGATTTAGTGTAACTTCTCCATTGCAAAAGTTTGTCTTAGTATTTTCTTTAGCATGCCTTGAGTTCTTGAATTTCTTTTTCCTTCAAATATAGCCACCATTGATACTTGCTTATCTCCATCATAACTAGTTGATTTGTAATGTTTCCACTTAGGATGAAATTTTGTGGATTCGCCATATCAACAATTATTTCCCGAAATTGATACCATCCTTGTGGATAGTCACCCTTTAAAACAGTCTTAGCAACTATTGCAAAGAATATGTCTATTGTTATTGTTGCAACTTTCACATCTCCAAAGTGATCCAACCTTTTTTGAGCTGTGAAGTAGGATAAACAACCCCTTATTATTTTTCTGTTGAGCATCAATGCACACCAATAAACAAATGTTAATTCAAAAGCAAGATTAATGCTCTTGACTACTGTAGCCCAATCACAGATTGGTCCTATGACCATTTGATAGAACAACTGAAGTTTCTTCATTCACCAAGGGATCCACTTCTGTTATAAGGTCTAGCTGCTTGAGTGCAATCAGATTATTCATTAGGATCCAAACAACACCATGGTCAGTGGGGCTTAGAAATTTCACATAAAACAAGATTGTTGTTCTACTCCTCTGATTTAAGTTTTTTAGCTTTAGAGAATCTCCAAGGAATAAAGTTGAAATTAGCTTTTGTGCCACAACTTTATTTTTCATACAGATTTATCTTGTAACTAAGCTCTCAAACTGAAAGTCCTCAAGGTGTATTCCCATTTTGTCTCTCCAAGGAACAGGCTTAACAAACCACTCCCCCTTGATTATAGATAACTTGCTTCCAACATCAATTGTTCCCAATAGTGTATGTTTACTTCTCTTGGAAATTAAACTGGCCTTAAGTCTAAGATTACCTTGAACCTTGACTGCCTCTTGCCATGTATCTTTCTTAGAAACTAGTACATTCAATGGCTGCAATTCTCCACTTGCTGCAAAAAATCTTTGCCTCCTTCCTTGAAGTTTTTGTCCAACAATCATTAGTAAAAGTTTATTGTCAAAACCATAATCAATGGCCTTATCTTGGTTAACACTCTTGCAAACCTCTTCACCATTGAAGCAATTCTGCTGAAGTAGTTGCTCATTTTCATCAGCCTCAAAGCATTTAATGTGGATACCCAATATAGGCTTTTTGAGGTCTACAAAGGTAAGATTTGGATTGATATTGGGGTAGGAAATGAGGGGTCTATTGTGTAGTTTGGTGAAAGTAATGCTGGTTGTGGAGGGAGCAATATTTGGGGTTTGTTTCCAAAGTAAACTACAGGGTAGTGGGTGGGTGTATGGATTGAGGCATGGGTTGTTGATCTTGGGGTCAATTTGTTCATATGATTTTTCTTACTTGTAGGTTTGGAACTATGCCCTGGTTTAAGTAGCTTTCTCTTCCTATTGTTGTCATTTTTAAGGCCCCCAATAAGTTGAGGAGTTTCACAAGTGATCAGCCTTCTTGTTTCTCAAACTCGTCAAAGATTGGGGTTCCTTCATATTGTGATGATTCATCATAGGTAGGTGGATCGTTATAATTTGGAGGTTGATGCTCAACATAATCATTATATATAGGGGTTGTTCCCTGAGTGATAACAGTTCATTACTTGAAACATTATCAAATATTGGAGTCCCTTTATCTTCATCACACTCATCATATATAGGAGCATGGGCAGAACTACCCTTGGGGCAGCGAATTTTTGGGAGTCAATTTTTAATTTATAAAGTGTTTAGTAAAAATAAAAAATTCAGACTAAAAAGGCTATTAAATGTCTCAAATTTCTACTAACACCAACACTCCACTCTTTTATATTGTTTAATAACTTACATTGAACATGATATTTTTGCAGCTATTGAAATGTGGTTATCATTGCGATAAATAATATTTTAACAAAATTATTTAGTTACAGGAGGTGAGGGACACCTCCCGCTCTTGCTAGAGGTGTCTCTTATAATAATAATGTTTTAAAAAATTATAAAATATCATTTTATACATAACATTGGAGGAAGTGTATTCAATTACATAAAAATCACATAATTATTTATAATGTCCCTCACATCCTTTTTTGCCTTTATTGTATTTTATTTCTTTGTAAATTTTTGTTTTAAAAAAATGACCCCACTAACTAAGAGGCTGGATCCGCCCCTGTATAGGAGCTCTTTCACAATGTGCTTCTTCATATTTCTTGATCCAGTTGCTAGCATTATCACTTTTAACGAATGATGGGAACACAAGCTTGAGTTCCTTTTCCTCATTTTTTTAAACAAAGTTTTCCCCTCTCCTCCATTGGACATCATCTTCTTCATTTAGTCTGAACCTTAATTTCTCAGCATGACTTGGATTTCTAAAAAATCCCTTATCTTCTCTATGGCCCATGTGAACTAGCATCTTGCCCTTCCTTTTATCTCCAACAGGGTTAACAAAACACTTCTCATATTTTGAACCTTTCTGTTTCAGCAACTCATTCATATCACACAAGAAATAATCCATTTTTTCATCATATTAGCTGCAACTTCTCATGGGTACAATCTCTGTAACTTAAAAAATCTTGTTTAAGCATTTGGTTGAACACTTAGTGTGCAGGTCCAACCATGTTTCTCAGAGTTTTAGAATGAAATGAATCACAGGACAATTGTGATATTGAGTTCGAAAATTAATTTCAAGCAGTAGCAATACTACTTGAGTGAGAGTAAATGAGCTTGAGTGGTTTTGAAGTAAGAAATTGATATCCTCAGTGAAACAAACTGAGTATCCGTGGCAAAACAAGTTTTAAATTCAACTAGCACGCTTAGTTGAATTTTAAAGAGTAATTGAGCACCCAAATGAAGCTATAGCACCAAAGGATCAAAACTAATATTAACACGAGTTAACAGAATAACAAACACTAATATTAGCACATAAGCATAAATTGTTTAGTTTTTTTGGAATTTTGAAATAATTGGAATGTTCCACGATCGTAGACTGGGGTAACTTATAAGACGCTACGATCGTAGACTAAAACAACTTGTAAGACTTTACGATTGAAACAACTTGTAAGACTCTACGATTGAAGCAACTTGTTAGACTCTACGATTGAAACAACTTGTAAGACTCTACGATTGAAACAATTTATAAGACTCTACGACTAAACAACTTAATATGAATCACCTAACACAAACCAAAACAGATCAAACAAAACTAATTCGTAGAATCTGGAAAAATTTCACCGACAGAGAAGATCATGGATTAAAATATGTGTGGGTGATGTTGTAAATGAGTTTTTTGGAATGGGCTATCTGTATGTGATAGGAACGAGTGAGATAGAAGTGTTTAATACTTGAAACAAGTGAATTAACACTTGAATTTGCTGAGTTGCAACAGAGTCTCCAAGGCCTATTTTCTATTGTTATGGGGTAGAGATCTGCAACTGTTGCCAGTGGTTTTGTGCTGGTTCTAGGTAGTGTTTGAAGAATAGAAGAGACTAGAAGAAGTAGATTTCAGTTTGGGTTTATAGAAGAGAAGAAACCAGAACTAGAACTTGAAGATAGAGAAGAAACAGAGGATTGGAGGAAAAAGATGATGAGTTTGGATAGAACTTGAGTTCTAATACCAATTTGTCAAGCCCAACTAGGATCCTGACCATAAATAGAAATATAAACAGAAATAGATAGAGAGAATTAGATAGAATTTTGGGAGGAAGAAGGATAGAAAACTTAGTAATTCCTATGAGTTTGTGAGAGAGAAGAGAGAGAGAGAGAGAAAATAAGGAGAGAGCTTAAACAAACTTCTCTTCATTTCAGTAATTCACTTAATTCATAATGCTGGGAGAATAATTCTCAGATACAACTATTTATAGAGAATGTTGAAAAGTAAAGCTACTAACCTACACTACTTTTCTTATCTTTCACTCAAATATAACAAACTACCCCATGTGCTCACATGATCACTCAAAATAACCTACTAGAATATACTAATTATTCCTTTGCTGCCCAAAATACCCTCTGCTTGACATCTGCATTCTCTACTAGTGTACCAAAACTTTTTCTAAAAATTATTTTGGAGAGGTAAGTACACTTGTAAGATGGGGGTTGCCCCATCATCTCCAAAGTATACTACTCTTTGTCTTTGCATCTGCTGATTCTTTTGGTTGCCCAGTATGAAGTCCAAAAATATGAAGGCTGTGGAGGGCTAGCTATAGGTTACAGGTATCCTGTGCTTGCATTTATTTTCATTAAGGAATCCTTAACATCATCACACAAATGTCAAAGGCAATGGAGAAGTTGAGTAGAAAGAGGTCCTTCAGGTGCGCTTAGGAAGTCGGCAGCCTTAAACGTAAAGGTGAAGACTCTGTTATGGAACAGCTGCGCACTTTGGGGTCTCTATTGATGTTCAATAAAATGAGATAAAAACAGGCCATATTGTGCTTACATTCAGTTTCATTGTTTATTTTTTGAGAACATGCTTTACTTGAAAGCATTTTCTGTGAGTTCTTCATATTTAGTTACCAGAGGAGCTAATTCTGCAGAATTTTGTTCTAAAGCTTTCCAAAGTAGCGTAACTGGTAGATATGGGGACGATCATTCAACCGGGAATATTCTAGTGGTTTAATTTAACAATCATCTGGTGAAGGATGGCCAATGTGGTTGAGGCTGGAGCTCCCTCGTTGTCGAGATAAAATCTTCTAATGTCATTAACAAGAGAAAACTTTCGATACTTGTGGACCTAATAAACCATTCACTTGCTGATTCGAAGATTTTCAACATTCGTCATCCCTTCAAGTAATATCTTCTCAACCAGAAAATAATTACTTGGGAATTGTTAGTGTTAGGATGGATTGTTCCTTTTCATTTTTTGTTTCTAACCTAAAAACTCAGTTCCATCAACCATTGGTTTTTAATTGCAGTGACACGTGTTTAACCCTTTCTGAGGTCATATTATTCCTTAAAAGAAAAAATCAAACCAAGATTTATTATGAACAAGCCAACTACAATGCATCAGCCTCAGTTATAGATGGTGCTCTGGTTATACTATTTGTTTATAAGAATATTGCAATACATAGCTCTATTTACTTTAGTGTTTTGGTAGGCTTGCATTGCCCGGATGTCCATCCTGCTATATAAGTCTTTGCTTTAAACAGTCAATAGGGGAGGATAAGAAGAATAAGATAAAATACTGTCAAATCCCTAAACTTTGGATCAAGGATTGTATTGTTGAGTTGAAGTAGCAACAGTTTTAGAAGCCCAACAATTATTTTAGCTTCTGAATACTTGCCTAAGATGTGTTTCAAACCTCGCTTCATCAAAGCAAAAAAAATTCTGTGTTCTGCTTCATCATGTATTTGAATTTATTTTTATCTCCCGTAAAAATTTCATGTTAAGATTTCTTTCCTTTCTAATTTTCATTTTTGTTCATATAGGTACTTTCTACACGTTTTTCTATAATGATCTTGGTGACTCTGTGAGTTGCATCAATCAACAGTGCAACAAGCATGAATTCTCCGTCAACCCATTACATCAGCTCAAGGAGCATGGGTATATATGAGCCTATCCACCAGATTAGCATGTGGGCCGATTTCAAAGGTAATGGCTGCCCAAACACATCTGCTTCCATGCTTATAGAGGTGGACACAAAACTAGACAACCAGGTGCGTTTTCCAGTTTTCCTCTAATAATATTTTTTATTCCCAACTTTGTGCTTTACCATTATTTTAACTGAAAATGCATTTATGATTTAATTATACAGTCAGAAGATACTTCACACGAAACACTTGGGCATTCTAGCAAGTTTGACCAAGAAGCAAATAAACCAGTTGATAAGGTAAAAGACATTGCATTGTTGTCTGTCTTGATTTCTCCTTCGGTTTACTAATAGTTGAATTTTACCAATCGAATGTTTGTTAGAATTAGCTTGTACGGGGTATTAATAGTTGTAGGAGCTAGGGGATCACAAGTCCAATAAAAAGGTATTAGATTTATGAAATGGGTCCAAAGTCTAGTACATAAAAACATCAAGCTCTCTAACTCAAAACCAATTGGCTATGAGAAGAGTTGGCCCAAGTCATTGTATACTAGACATATTTTCTCAAGGTATTCAATATGGGACAAGATATATACTCTAACAAAAGGTTATTAATTATAACCATCTTTCAATTAAAGTAATGAATGTTATTTGTGACTTCATAGATGGAAACTTCTGCTATTAGTGTGATGGCCTTGTAAACTGCAATTATGCACGTGTGCTTGTTGTACTTACCAAGGATTCTTTCATTTTCTTCTTTTTTTGTCATTTTCCTTTGATTAGAACCATTTTCTGTTTTGACAAAACTACACATACATGCCAGGAACTATTAGTATCTTAATTATTGAAGATCTCTTTCTCTATCCCTTACGATTCTATATGCTAATTGCTACTCTTTAAAATGTGAACTAAAAAGTTCATAATTCCCTTACTTGTCTATCCCTTTAATATTCTCATCTTTGAAGAGCCAAATGAACTAAGATAATGCTAAGGTTTCTCTTACCCAACTTATTATTATGGATCCAAGTTTTGAACAAATTTTTATCATCATAATACACAGTTTTTGTTATCTCAATTGTTTAATAAAGGCTCATTACTCTGAGTTTTTAAGTGTCCTTGTATGTCTATCATACAAATCACTCCCTCACTCCAACGTTACTTTGTCCCCTTCCTTTTGTTCAATATATGTTTGATATTTTTTAAATGCTCAATATATATATATATAAAACTTTTTTTCTCTTCATTATTTTATTAAAAGAAAATCTATAAATTTGTTTTTGTCGCGTCTTAAATATGTGCCACAGACACTCAGAAAAAGGAGGACAATTAAAGTTGCATATATTCCAAGGTTTCAAGATCAAACAATTATGATTGTAGGTTGTCATACATTTTTGTGCTGACAGTATACGAGAATGTCAGTAAGTTCTACGTAAAATGTTTTTCCTTTCTTATTTTGGGAAGATCCCATATTTTTTTAGCATTATTATCTGTGATATAAGTTCTGAAGTTTCAATCAATGGTAGTTAATACGTAATGCTATTGCAGGTTTTGAGACGTCTTGCACAAAACCGTGAAGCTGCTCGTAAAAGTCGTTTGCGGAAAAAGGTACATAGGCAGTGAAATGCATTTCAGTTGTTCCCTAAATATAAAATATGGATCATTGTTGCAGTTATCATCAACTTTTTCCTTTTCAATTACTAAGATCTCTGAGATGTTTGTAGGCCTATGTTCAGCAGTTGGAAACTAGCCGTTTGAAGCTGCTTCAACTGGAGCAAGAGCTTGAACGAACTAGGCAACAGGTAAGAGGAAAATTGAGTCATTTATTCTTTAACGCTTTCCTGTTGTGATCAAGGGAATACTTCCCTTCCTTTCTCTACTTTTTCAACCTTTTCTTTAAGGGAGAAATCTAATGATTTAAGAAATGATCTGCTGCAGGGGGCATATATTAGTGGTGGATTAGATGCTGCTCATCTAGGGTACTCTGGAGCAATAAACTCAGGTCTGTTGGTGGATATGCCAGCACCATTATCATTACTTCTGTAGTTCTGTTTATAACACCCAATAGAACAGTTACTAGTGATCTGGTTGCGAAAAATCTATTGTTTGTTTCTAGTTAATGCATTTGATAGCATATAGTGGAATCTATGAAAGCTGCTTGCTTTCTTATTTCCTCTCAACTGGTTTTACTTGGGTCTCATCTAGAGTGTTTTTTATGCAAAGAACTTCTATGAAATCCATGTGAGAGTAACAGTTGACAATTTTAAAGTGCTTTTTGATGCTTATATGTACCTTCTTTTCTTACCAAAATTGTTTTGATGAATTAATGTAAACGATACAGAAGTTACAAATCAATCATTACTGCACAGGGCATTTAAATCATCCAGATAAAAATGCATCATCTTCCATGGGGCAGCAGAATTTCAGTTTTAAACTTCTATAGACTTTGGTGTATCCGATGTTTTATCTCTTTAAGTAGACCTATTGGATCTTGCAAGAGAGCATGACAATTGGCTATACGCAAGGTCATAAACCATGCATGCCTGCTTGGTAATTTGGTTTTAATTAGAAGTCACTGTGAAAATGGAAGTTGTTCAAATGATATGTAGCCAATTCAAATATCTAGCTGATTTTTGAAAATAATTTTCTATGGAAATGATTAAAATAGAACATCAACTCACTTCAGTTCTGTTGGCAATGGAGTTGAAAGGTTGTTTACTGTCACACCCTCAGTTTACTACCGCCATTCACCATTGGCCTTTTTTTATGTTGCCATTTCTGACAATATTGAATTATTCAAAGACCATAAACACATTCTCTATGAGAATGTAGTTCTTAAATGTGACAAAGACAAAACAATACTCCATATTAGAAGACAGATTATTCCAGAAAATTTATGGAACTTAGCATATGATTTTTGCCCTTTATATGCTTTAGCTTTATATATTCTGATGTATCATACATGATGTTTATCCTTTGTTTCCTTCTGTTTGCCTGTAGCTTTCTCCATTGATATCATACCTACTCTTTGTATTATTAAATTTTTGCTATGCAATTAACCCATCTTGCGCACATTGGATCTTGCAGGTATTGCTACATTTGTGTTGGAGTATGGAAACTGGGTGGAAGAACAAAACAGAAAAATTTATGAATTAAGGACTGCTATGAACACTCATTTAGCTGATGTAGAGCTCCGCATACTTGTCGATGGTGGCATGAATCATTATTTTGATCTCTTCCGTATGAAAGCAAATGCTGCAAAGGCTGATGTCTTCTATCTCATGTCAGGCATATGGAAAACATCAGCTGAGCGGTTTTTCATGTGGATTGGAGGGTTTCGGCCTTCAGAACTTCTACAGGTGATGCAATGTCTAGATTGACATTTATACTGTGTTTGTAAGTTTTTTTTTAGGGGAAGGGAAGGGAAAATAATTAAAATCCCTTCAAATCTCATGTTTGTGAGTTTTTTAGGGAGGAAGGGAAGATATTTGGAGGTAAAGTTGATTTCATTTTTGGCTCAAAACTCTCCCCTAAATGTGAGAGGATTTGGAGGGATGAGAAAGTTAGATATTTTATAGTACCTAAAGTAACCTTTCAACATAAATCATGTCATTTATTACATTAATATGTAAGGATAATATAGTAATAGTGTAGTTTAAAAATATGTAAGGGTAATCTTGTCATTTATTACATTAATTATATTTTTTCTTGTTTGTGAGACTGTGTTTGTAAGTTTTTTTAAGGGGAGGGAATGGAAGGGAAGGGAAAATAATTAAAATCCCTCCAAATCTCATATTTGTGAGTTGTTTTAGGGAGGAAGGGAAAAGATTTGGAGGTAAAATTGATTTCATATTTGTTTCAAAACTTTCCCCCCAAAAGTGGGAGGATTTGGAGGGATGAGAAGTGATAGGAAAGTTAGATATTTTATATTACCTAAAGTACCCTTTCAAAATAAATCATGTCATTTATTATATTAATATGTAAGGGTAATATAGTAATAATGTAGTTTAAAAATAAAAATATTTTACCTTCCCTTCCCTCCTTCTAAACTCACAAACAAGGAAAAATATAATTAAAATATCATCCCTTCCTTTCCTTTCTAAAACTCACAAACAAGACGAGAAAATTATAATACATTCCCATCCCTTCCCCTCCTATACTTTCCATCCCATCCCATCCCATCCCTCCAAACTCACAAATGCATTAAGTGCTTCTTTTCCTTCTGCTTTTTCTCTCCTTTTTTTTTGTATCTAACTTTGACTTTGAGCACTTAATAACAAATATCTTAGTTCGATAAAATTATTGTCCAACAACACCATATTATATAATTTTGTTAATTAACAGAGCAGTTCATGAACAGCTCGACCTTCCACCCAACTAGGGCTTGGGAAAACTCGTACATTTAGTAAGTGAGATGAGCTTGAACTCAAAAGTAGGGATGGTTTGACTTTGACCCGAGTTTGAACATCCTAAAAACTCTACTTTGAAAGCTTGTGAATATATGGATATCCTTTAATATTATTATACTAGATCTTTCCTATATCTTCAGATTTACATAATATGTAAAAGATGCATTTGAATATGACGTTGTAATAAATTAAATATTTAGCTAATTGATATACTTTGTTGAACTTTAATTTTATAATATAAGTTCACTATACTTTTATTAATTTCATACAATTTTCTCTACATTTTATGTCACTAAAAATATCTCTTGAATATTTATGTAAAAGTAAAAATTTTCTCAAAAGTTGTGACTTTAAAAATATTGTAAATGTTACTAAGCTTAATTAATGAAGATCTTTAACTCAGCGTGGGCTTGTAGTATGCTCGGCTTGGGCTTGTTTATTAGTGAAATAAGCTGAGTTTGGACTTCTTTTTTTAAGCTCGTTTACGGACGAGTGGAGTTTGAGTAAGGGCAGCTTGGCTTCGGTTAGTTCATTTGCACAGCCCTAACTTGGGTTATTTTTATCTATATATAGTTGTACTTTTGTTGTTTTCTTAATCTCAGGTGTAGTTTCAAATATTAATCTGCGATTCTACAATGAACTCTGTTTTACTAACACACACCTTAACAGTGTGTACTGGAGCCTGGAGGTGTTAGTGTTTGCAACATGCGTTGTATTGATGTCATGCATTAATTTTTTTTGCAGTAATTAAATATTCAAATCCGGAGCTTCTTTTACATCTATACTAGGAATTTTTTTAGCAGTTTCTTTTATTATTAATTTTTTTCCTTGAACCAACAAAATATGTTCTTTAACATCTTATTAGGCGTATGCTATCATTAATAATGTATATTCGTTTTTGCTTGTGCCATCCTGATTAATGAATGCCTATATATACAAGAGCACTGAACTATATATATATATATACACACACACACACACACACGTATATATATCACTGTATATTAACTCTTGAATGAGATAGCACATACCTAGACTTTGTATGTCAAACTGTCCTGCCCAAGGACCAAGCTTATTCCATAATAACCCTTGTGTTGGTTCTTTTATATTGATGTATTCTCGAAAAACACTTTGCTCAAAGAATGCCAAAGGTCAGGTCTGGCTTGCATCTACCCTGACAACACCCTGCACTGGTGGAGTGAACACCATAATAGTGGTTACCCTATTTACTAAGGAGACTTTGTAATCATGCAGGTTCTTTTGCCACACCTTGACGACCTCCTGGAGCAACAACTTTTTGATGTTTATAACCTTAGACAATCATGCCAACAAGCAGAAGATGCTCTCTCACAAGGAATGGATAAGCTTCAACAAACTCTATCCGATGCAGTGGCAGCTGGTCAGTTGGGTGGAGGAAGTTACATCCCACAGATTGCTAATGCAATGGAGAAGCTGGACGCTCTGGTGTGCTTTGTAGATCAGGTAATATATCATGCTTGCACACCTTTTTAGTTGATTGTCTGCACTCGGTCTTTTTTTTTCTCTAGACCTTGTTTGATTCTTGAATGCTTCACATCCAGTAACCTCTATTATTGTTTTTTTGTTGCTAAATTATCTGTCATTGTATTTCCTGTGTGCATGTGTGTGTGCGTGTTTGTGAGAGAGAGAGTTGAAAGAACTTTAGATACTCTACATCTGGTTGAAACTTCTTATGAAGAGTGACAAAGAAATTTCTAGAAAATGTCCTCATTATCATGGAACTTTTAAGCATTTTGTTGGTGAAAGCTTTGTTCCATTTATTTTCAATAAATATGCCAAAATACCTCTAGTAAGTTGTGATTTCTTCCCTCAAAAAAGCCAAAATAACTTGCGTGTTAAATTTGAGTTGAAGTTGTGATTTTGACTTTCTAAATTCGCTCTCTTTTAAAATTCTTAGTTCAAAAATGTTTGAGGTGATGATTCATATTAAGCATTTTACGATATCTGTTGTGTATTGAATGCTTGAAATTTTTGGATTGACTTGTTTCATCCCCTTTATTGCCCAAGTGGACTCAACTTTAGCAGACTTCACAGCTAGGTTGATTATTAGACCTGGCAAAAAGTGGATTTGGTTTGGTTATGGGTTACAAGTCTTTGGTTCTATTAACAACTAAAACTATATAACCTGTTTTTAATATGGGTTATGTGTGTTGAAACCAAATAGTTAGTGTCCATTATAGGTCAACTCATTTTTCAAATTTCAAGCTTACTATTATTATAGCCCATTGAAATAAATTACTTAATATATTGATTTTTTATCTTCCTTTTAACTTCTCCCTAATTTTTTTAATACATTCTCCCTCTAAAGAATTTTATACACTCATTTTTTTTACACTAAAATTTTTACTCTAAAACTTTTATACACACTACTTTCTCTCTCTAAATTTTTTTAAAACACTTTCTCTAAATTTTTATACTCAATTTTTTTACACTCTCTCTCTAAACTTTTTGAAGTAGAAAAAATTCCATATATATAAATAAAAGTTCACAAAAATATGTATACATCAATCAATAGATACACATACTTATGTATATATAGAGAGAGAGAGCGTGAGAGAGAGAGATTAAAAGCTACATTAAAGGTGCCATAGGAAGCTTAAGATCTGAATACCTAAGCATCGAATAGGCCCTTAAGGGCTGAAATTGTAATTAAAGCCTAAAGGTGCCATCGTTTTCAGATTGGCCCAACAAAGGCAATTTGTAAAATATTGACCGAGGTCAAAAAAAATTTATTAAAGAAAGAAACCAAGTATAGTACTCCAGTTGCAGCTATAAACGAATGAATGCTAGGCCATAAACACACTGGTTTGGGCCATAAACACGGCGATAGAGGTTAGAGAAAATAGAGGTTAGAGAAAAAAATGGGTCGAAAACAGTTAACTGATTTGGGCCTATTTTTCTATTAAAAGATATGGGTTTAAACTTTAACCGACCTAAATTATTTAAGGTAGTTAACCAACCCAAAATGATTCTAGTTTATTTGGGTTGACCCATCGGTTTATAAACTAAATTGCCAGGTATATTGATCATTGTCATATGTTTGGAATTTGGATTCTTCACAAGAACAACATAAAAATCTAGTGTCAAAATTTCATGGTCATACCTAAAGCATGGTAGCCAATCACTTGGCTATGAGTTTCCTTATTTTAAGAGACTTTCATTCAAAAGAAGTGCCATTCCCTGCCATGAGCTTCCTTGAGTGACTAATGAGCCTCAATTTATCATTGCATCAGAATTTTTGTCCAGTTGAAACTATTTAGAGCATCTCTGTGGTTTCTTTTCAGCAGTTAAAAAGACACGATAGATGTGACAACAGAGAACAATATAATGTATTTCCACATTAGGTACATTCTAGTTGTATACTTGAGTCTTAGCTTGTCCCACTCAGCGGGATGATTGTGTTCTTAATTGACCTAAAGGTGGTAGATTTACTTTCAGGAAGCTCTTCTTAATAATGTGAAATACATCCCATAGTCATGGACTCGGACTGTTCTTGCACGTTTAATTTGAAAATCTTCATTGTATTCTCTCTCTTAGGAAGTCTACTCAACCAGGTTCTGTTACAATTCACGTCTAATATACATGTATACATATTATCCAAATAAGCACTTAATGTCTATACTCGGTGTGATGGTGTATATTTTTACTTGGCAGTGAATCTTGAGTAGAGCCAAACCTATACTGTACAAAAATTTTAGTTACTGGAAAGTAAAAGGTTGCAACTCATCACGATGAATAAATTAAGTCATTGACTTGATTTGTTTCTTTTCATTACAGGCGGATCATATTCGACAGGAAACTCTACAACAGATGTCTCGCCTCCTAACTACCCGCCAAGCAGCTCAAGGGTTGCTTGTCTTAGGAGAGTACTTCCAACGCCTGCGGGCTCTGAGTTCGCTATGGGCTACTCGTCCACGCGAGCCAGCCTAGGGATACAGTAGAAGAATTTACCATCTGTCAAATCTTGGTGATGACTTGTGAGAATTGTGAGAACTGTAAGTGGAATCTTAACAAGAGTTCTAATAAATGTTGGCTGAAGCTTAACAAACCCATTCTTCCGTAGATGTGAGTTTTTTTTGCAATGTAATCTTTATAATATGCCAACACCTGAAAGCATAAAAACTGATATCTTTATTTATCATCGGAATTTCTTTTCCCCCCGCAGCTGGAAGGAACCATGAAAAAGCTGTTGTTTCTCATGTTAAGAATGAAGTTTGTCACTGCCTATTCACTTCTCAAGTTCGATGGGAGAGGATTTGGTGACCAGAAAACCTTTTTCCCATAGTCTACTAAAAAAAATTTACAGCTTCGATATTGAATAGTCCAATGCATCAACAAGGAAATCTGCACATACAGAAACAGTCAAATGTTTAGGGCGAAATTTCTCTATAGTGCTTCTTTTCCCTCACTAGGGATAGTGTATAGTTCTTCAAGCACTTACCTGCATCTTCTTTTGTGAAACACATAGGTGGCTTTATTCTGAACACATTTCCATGTAATCCTCCTTTTCCAACTAGCACTCCATGCTCTTCATTCAGGAAAACAATGAACTGATTAATATTGAGAAACTAATGTGTCTTTTCTTCCCCTCCTCTTCCCAGGATTGGTGATACATACCTCTAAGCTTCTCAAACAGAACTGCAGTCTCTGCCTTGGCAGGTGTCTTCACTTTCTTGTCCGTCACAAGTTCTATACCAACCATTAACCCCCTACCTCTCACATCTCCAATAACTGAGTAAAAATATTTAATATAAATGAGAAGGGTCGTCAATGTCAAACTTCAACTCTAATGGCAAGAGCCAACAAGTTAAAAGAAAAAGTATTGTAGTATGCACATCTATCAGATATGTATACATACAAGTATCATGAAATACCACCACCTCTAGCTGTGTAACAAGGACAAAGTTCCAAAATTAATAGTTAGGGGTTCAAACCCTGAATTGTGATCCTCAAATGAAACGATAATGAAGTCCAATAATTCAATATGCCCCCGCCCCGAAAATATACAAATAAGGTAAAAAAGACACCCAGAATCAAATGAGAATCAGAACCGCGAGCCTAATTTCCAATTACATATCCTGCTAGTGAAGCAAAGCATTAGCTTGTGGTAGGCAGAAGAAATATATATTGTGTAGGACCAATAAGACAGATAGTAGTACTCAGGATCTAAAATAAGGTCCGAACTAGCTGAAGTCTAGTTATATAAAGCTAAATGCTGAAAGGAGTTGAGGACAATGATTGGAGAACTGTAGTGTAAGATTATCACTTATCCGGTATGAAGGAAACCAAATTTAACTAGTATTGTGACTAGAAACCTCGTTTGTAGGAAGAACTGAACTGAAAGCACTTGCTGATTGCATATGGCGAAAAAAAAATTACACTTGACCAAGATGCAGTTTGAAACTTTCTTCTGTTAAGAAAAGTAAAGAAATAAATTTGAAAAAAGACGAGAAGTTAAAGAGCAATTACTATCATGTCTTTGCTGAAGATCCTTTAAACGCCCAATCAAGTGGGAGCCAACATCAGCACAATGTTTTTGACGCTTCTCCTTGTCAAGAACTCTCAGGACTGCAAGTCCACCAGCAGAGCATACAGGGTTGCCACCAAAGGTGTTGAACAGTATTTTCTGAGCCATTACATTTGCTATTTCTGGAGTTGTCACAACAGCTCCTAGTGGTAAACCATTGCCGATTCCCTACAGATTATCAGTAGGTGGAACTCAGTGGGATAATCTAGAACATATTTAGGATATCAAGGTAACTAATCGATTGAAAGATTTGCATCCTGACTGCAGAATGATATAAAATGAAGTGTCTTTTTTTTTACATTAAGATAAATTGCAAGGGTGTGACGCGAGATACTGTGAGATACCTTTGCCATCGTAACTATATCTGGAATCACGCCTTGCATTTCAAAACCCCAATAATGACTTCCTGTGCGACCAAATCCAGTTTGCACCTCATCAGCAATGCAGACACCACCAGCCTTCCTTACAATGTCATAAACAAGTTTCAAGTATCCTGGAGCCAATTCAACTGCTCCCCCAACTCCCTAAAGTTTACCAAAATGATAGTTTGATGACAAATTAGCAATTTCCCAGTCATTGTTGTATAAAATTCAAGTAGCTTTGCACCCTGGTATTGAAGTAATTAACCTACCTGAATGGTCTCAGCAATAAAACCAGCAACTTTTCCGGAAGTACCATGATCTATGTGATCTTGTACATCTTTGGCATAGTGACTAGCATCAGAGCCAAAGACTCCACGGTAGGGGTTGGGATTTAAGACATGATGAATTTCACCCTGCAAATTTCAGCAGTATTATACAAACAATAAGTCAGAGAATAACTGGCAAGCGTAGTCCCCACATGATACATTGGAGAATTTGATCACTTCAAATTTATTCATAGGACACCTAATTTAATTGTAAAGATCAATGGAAATCATCAATAACAAATCCCACTTCATAGATTATCCTTGATTGTTCACTAAGAGTTAACATAGGATTAAAGATTCATCCATCCTAAAAGTAGTTATAAGGTTTTAATCTCATCCATATTGGAATGGTCGGGCAGGGGAAGTGTTACCCCCCAAGTTAGATTAATATGATTGAACCATCTGTGTCCACGTCTCCAAGGGAAACTTTGATATTCCTGAATCACAAGCTTAGACCTACACTATTCTTGATCCATCAACAAGCGTAGTAAAGGTAAGGTCAGCATAGGTTTGAAAGGCCAGGTGGATTTCCATTGGGAGGATAAGTAAAAAGAATTGTGGGCCTTCTAATTTATTAAGAGTTATATATACAGATTAAACATGCAATTGATTAAGCAATAAATATGAAACTTGAAAATTTTGTATCCACTTCATGTCACGTTTAACTCCAATTTCTTTGAGAAACATAATTAGGAGCACATTGACTTCAATCAAAACTACTTTATTCAATTTTTTCCAAAACTTTGTGTAATTCTCTGACTTCCAAATTATTATAATGGATCTCAGTTCGCACCATAATGGCCACGTTGTAGGATAACCAATGAGTTGAGGTCGATACATATATTTGGAATTGAAAATAAAATATATGGCAGGAACAAAGTAGTGGAAGATGCAATGTGTAGGAGACTTTGTAACCACTAGTAAACATCATTATTAAGACATATCAAGTAAAGTATATTATCTTCTGTTGAAGAGACAAATTTCTGACAACTTTCTTGGAGGTAGAGGGAGGGTTTCTTTCTTCTTCTTCTTCCTTTTTTCTTTTTTTTTTTTTTGGGGGGGGGGGGGGGGGGGGGGAGAGAGAGAGAGAGAGAGAGAGAACTGATGAGACTGCAATTTAACAAAAGGACTGGAGCCTCAAACTGATGAAGAGGTAGATACAAAGAGAACAAGAAATTCATTGGTACGAATGAAGCATCAAGATCAGAGTGAAAAAATCTACTGCAGTTGACAAGCCAAAGTTTGCAGCATAAGCAAGATAGTTAGAGGAAAACTTTACACATATAACATCAAAACATGTTTACGTATCCGGTATGCTTGAGAAACAAATGAATAAGCTATAATGGACAGATATACCTGTGGTATAGGGTACTTCCACGTGTTAAGAGACGTAAGTCCAATTGTACCAGCACTCCCCCCGTGATATGCATTTCTTAAGCCAATCAAGCCAAGGTTTCCACTGTATAATTGTGCCATCAGCATTGCTAACTCATTTGCTTCAGTACCAGAATTTACAAAATAAACAACCTGCAGGTTCAGGATATCATCACTACTCTTTCTAAGTATTTGCGTACACAAATAAAATTTTCTACAAATCTGCCATATAGTTACTATATAGACATAACTTCTCCCTGAAAGTCTGAAACTGAAGAAGCTACTGGAAAAAAGATGCAACATTATAATATCACTTCTCAGTATCTCAAGGTTAGAGGTCAAATTTGAATCCAACTTCCAGTATAATGGGACACAAGTCGCGCTCTACACATACCAAGTATCATGACTTCAGAGCAGTAGTTTGACAGAAATTAGATTAGTGGATATAACCTTTAGGTTTCCAGGCATCTTAGATGCTAAGGCTTCAGCAAAATCAGCTATTGCATGATGTAGGTATATGGTTGTAGCATGTTGAAGTAGCTTGTTCTGCTCCATGATAGCTTCCAAAATGTCAGGATGGCAATGACCACAAGACACAGTAACTATTCCAGCAAATGCATCAAGATATCGCTTTCCGCTCTCATCATACAAATACTGCATCTTCCCTTCAACAATATTGAGCTGTATAGATAATGTATAGTTAAAACATATAGAATGCCATAAGCTGTACATCCTGAAGTTTTTGGATGGTATTTGACAAATTACACACTAAAGTCCCATATGTATCATATTTCCACAACAAACATATAACTAAAAATAAAAATAAAAAGTAGTAGTACAAAAACTCAGAAGAAAGGTGATACTTTATGTCATACAGTATGCAGGAAATAGGTAAATAGAAAATCAAACATGTATAATCTTCAAAGTGATGTTAGATCTAATAGCAAAACGAATAACTGCAGTCTCCTCAAAGTGGCGTCAAGTCAAGAAATTGATACGAAATCAGTCTGTCACGCTTCAATCACTTCCATCAACTACTTGGGGTTTCTTTAATTCTCTAGGATAACTATTCATGACTCATGAATATCAGTGGGATTCTCATAACATGTAGAGACCCAAAAGCTGTCATTGAAGTTGAAGTATGCCTTGCTAAATGGAAAGTCATATAATCAGAGAATTCTAAAAACCTTATAACTAAATTCATATAGGTGAAATTGCAATACTTAAGGAATTTAGTTAGCACGAAAACTGAATCGTAGAATTTATCACAGCAGAACAACGAGCGACAAAAACAGCTACATCAACTATCATTCACCCACACTATTTCCATTGATTCATCAATTTAATATCAGCGATCACAGAAAATAAAAACGTTCATCCAATTCAATTTCAGCAGTCAGTTAATTATACAAATATATACGCACAAATGAATAAATTGGAGAGAGACGACTGATTAGACAAAGCCTTACGGGCTTCTGGTAGTAGTAGAAGAGAGAAGAACCGAGAAACTTCTTGCGCTTAGCAAGTACTTCATCAGCCGATGGTCCTTTATACGGCCTCGGCTCGTAATCGAACGCCGGCAGCTCAAACGGCGGCGGCGGAGAAGACGTGAAGCTACGAAGGGACAGATTATACAAACAACTGTTGGCCTTGGCGGCTGCTGCTGCTGCTGCTGCTGCTGCTTTGAGTAAATTTTTCTGTAACGCCATCGCCATGCCTAATTACAGATCAACTTTCTCTCTCTCTCTCTTAATTGTATTTTTATGTATTGCTCCGCGTGTATGGAGTTCAGTGATGGTACTAGTTCTAGTTATGGGGGAATTTCGAGGACATGCTGACGTGGAAAGCTTAACCTTACTCCATAACTATCATTTAAAGGGGATTGATAACGAACTTAACTCCATGATAAGATAATAAGAGATCACCTCCCGATCTATATAATCAATTTACATTTTAAAATTATCTTTGCCTTTGAAGTTGGTGGAGTACTGACCGACAAAGCTAAGCTGGCCGTTGGAGCAGAGACAGGTTCATCAGGGACGTGGAGGTGGGGGTTGGAGTGGGGGTGGGGGTGAGGGGGTCGTTTTAATTAATTTATTTAATTGATGGGATTTTCAATTAATTGTTTAGAGGGAATCTGTATGGATTGGCAGGAGAGCAGATCTTCTGTACTCAAATTTTCTGTCTTCTTGTGTCTCATCACTTAAATATTAACACATATCCTCCTACTTAACACCAATTAACTCTAAAATTTAAAAAAAAAAAAAAAGACAAGTGTCAATATTTAAGTGGTAGGACACAAGGAGACAGAGGATCTGCTCTTGGATTGGTAATTTTTAATAAAAATGTGTAATAACAACTTATTAAAATAGAGATTTTGTATAAAAAATAGGTTTTTTAAAATAGATATTAAATATAAAATATAATAAATAATTAATCTATATATTTAGTCATTAATTTTTGGTATGAGACTAGAATTTAACTGCTACTAAAATACGTTTTAAAACCTTCTAATTTTATTTTATTAACTAATATTAAAACACTTTTTAAACCTATAATTTAACTAGAACCAAAATAGATCCTCGAAATTTTTAGAGCAAATTATTATTTTATAACAATTTTTTTTTTATAGTAGACTTTTACTAATATTAATTCTCATTAGCATAAATTAAAACACCTAAGGATCATTGTTAATATATTTAACAATGATATATTATATAGTAACAAATTATTATACTATTATATCATAATTATCCACAAACTATAATATTAAAACATAAGGAAGCTATATTAAGTTGGAGTCATTTGAATTAGCTAGCATTTACAACATAAACGATATATATTACAAAATATATCAATGATTAAACTTTATTTACTAAATTTGTTTCAGAAATAAATTTCTTAAAGTTAATTGATGTTAAAATAAATTTCTCACTTATATATTAGTTACTAAAATTTAGTTACCTTTTAAAACTAAATATCATGATGATAACTTATTATTTTACAATAATTTTATTTTATATAGAATTACCACTAAGTTTAGGCTTTTAGGTTCTACTCATTTTTTGAACTCTAAAAAACTATACATAAACTTGAATATTGAAATAGCAACTAAATATTAAATTTAAAAATTGAATATTAAATTAAAATTAACAACAAAAATAATACGTTACTAATACTCAATTATGAGTTTTTGATAATCATTTGTTTGAGTAATGTATTTTAGCCATTTAATACTAATAGTATGTTAATTTGAAATTAAAAAAAATCATAATCATTATGTATAAAACAAGTAAAAAATTTAAAATAATTTTATGAAAAAATAAACTCGTGCTTCGCATGTGGGCACTTAACTAGCTCTAATAAAATCATTAACAATGTATAACTGGTAAACTAAGTCTAATAAATTATTATAATAATTATGGCAGTGGTGGTGAATGGTGGGTGGTGGTGAGCAATGGTCGTGGACGATGGTAGTGGGTAGTGGGTGGTGGGTGGTGGTGATGAGAGAAGTGAAGAGAATAATTAAAAAATAAAATTAAGATAACGAGGGTAACATAGTAATTAAGAGTATCTTTTTTTCAAAAAAAAGTTGCTTTAGCAAAAATAACATTTATTCATTGAAATTGACACACTAATTTGATATAGTTAATTAATCAACTGAACGATTAAAAAAAGAATTGATATTTTCGCAAACTAATTTGATATTTCCTGCAAGTGGGTCTAATTTTTAACTAAATCAACCATTTATGCAGTAAACTAACTATATGATTTAGTTTTATATCCAAATTACCTCCACTTGATAAATAATTAAACATCTAATTGCTTAACTTTATTTGATTATTAACGTTACTCAATTGAAGACAACTTTATTTACTTAATTATTATGATAGTAATAATATTAATAATAATTAGAAAATAGTTGGGAAATAAGTGAAAAAAATTATTTACACATAAAAATTAGGATATAAGGTTTTTCCCCCCACCAGGGAAAAAAATTATTTTCATAATTTCTATTATCATATGATATTACTAAATTAAGATTTTTATGAAACAAATTATATTTAAAATGTGTAAACTTTATATATAAGACTGTGTAAATTTAAACTTTATATATAAGACTGTGTAAACTTTATCATATCATATTACTAAATGTGTAATTTATTTTCAGAATTTCTATTATCATATATAATGTGTAAACAAATTATACTTAAATTAAGATTTGTTTACACATTATACTTTAAGTATAATGTGTAAACAAATTATACTTAAATTAAGATTATTTTATATATAAGTCTTTTTCCATATATATAAAATGTATATTAGGCTGCCCGATGGATCATAAGATGATAAAAACTTGTATGTCTTATGGTCTGAAGACTCTGAACAAATAAATAATTTGAAACTTATATTTTATCTTATTACATCAATTTTTATAAGATTAATTCAAATGAGCAGTTTCAATGTCAAACTTAAATTAATTTTTACAGTCTTATAAGATTAATTTTTACACAATGTTATATATAAAGTTTACACATTTTAAGTATAATTTGTTACATAGAAATTTTAATTTAGTAATATGATATAATAATAGAAATTCTGAAAATAATTTTTTTTCCTGGTGGGAGAAAGCCTTAGATCCTAATTTTTATGTGTAAATAATTTTTCTCACTTATTTCCTAATTATTTTCTAATTATTGTTAATATTATTACTATCATAATAATTAAATAAATAAAAGTTGTATTCAATTGAGTAACGCTACTAATCAAATAAAGTTAAGCAACTAAATGTTTAGTTATTTATCAAGTGAGAGTAATTTGAACATAAGAACTAAATTCTATAATTAGTTATTACACAAATGTTTATAAGGATATGGAAACTGTTGGATAATAATTTATTAATATATTCAATCGGAGATAGAGAGTTGATTAAGGACAGTGTTGTGATGCTCTTAAGAAATTTCCAAAAAGAAATGCCACTTCTGACTTCACTAGAGCTGGCAATTTAGGCCCGGGCCCGCCCGTAAAAACATAGGCTACGGGCTTCATTAATGCAGTCCACGAAAAGCTGGGCCATTTTGGCCCAGACCGTGAAGGCCCGGCCCGCTGGTGGCCCGACCCGGCCCATGGCTTATTATTATTATTATTTTTAAAAATGGTGCTACTTGTAGGTTATGAGGCTTGAACACAAGACTTGTAAATAAATAAATAAGAGTTCAAACCAACTGAGCTACAACAATTGTTTGTCTTTAATGCAATCTTCAATATATTGTTTCTAGCTATATTTTCAAAAGTTATTTTGATCTTATATTTTAAATAGTCTTAGTTACTCCTTTTATTTCATGATATTATTTACAATTTTATTAACGTGTGCAACACATATTTTAAAAAGTGGTAAAAGAATATTTACTATTGTAGTTTAAAAATATATAAAACAGTATCTAAATATAAGAGTTACAAATAATGTGTAATTGATGTAATATTTGTAATTTACTTCATCGGTCAAAGTTTATATATATGATCACTTTATATATATAGTTTTAATTGAGTAGATTATACATAATTAAAAGTCGTGTTGTTAAGTTTCTTTTTTTTTTAACACATAATAAGATAATTAAACTTTTCTTTATCAATTTACATGATAATAATATAATTCTAATTAAAATAATATTAATTAATATCAATAAGTCATCTCATATTATAGAAAGGCTAGTTATCCAGTGGCAGTGGATGATGACTTAATTAGCATTCATATATATAACTTGACGATGATTCATAATTTGCAAAAGAAAAAAACACGAAATCAATAGAACCATTATAAATTGAGTAATTGACGATGATTGCAAAAAAAAAAAAAAATCCCTCGGCCCGGCCCGGCCCAACCCTGTCCGGGCCACATGCCGCAATATTTCAACCCAAAAAAATACGCCCCGCCCCGCCCCGCCCCGCCCCGCCCCGCCCCGCCCGTTTGTCATGTCTAGACTTCACAAACCTATGGAAGGCAGTATTAGATAGCATCAATCCCCATGGTAAAAAGCCCTTTTTCTAAGATTTTTTTTTGGGCAGTTAAAAATGTTCGCGCCAATACTCCATATGTCATCTGTAGACAGCTTCAACATTTTTGAAACTGAAGCTCTTAACTAGTTTTCTAATCAAGTGTTTTGTGCAGTTTTGCTAGTCTGCCATGGAGAATCAAAAACCGCAATTACTCGCCTCTCCTTCAGATTTATATTCCTCTCTCCTCCAAAGGAGCCTAAAAACCAACGACCCATTTACCGGAAAATGGATTCATACTAGAATAATTAAATCCGGGCTTCACCTAGGTGTTTTTCTCATGAATAGTCTGATAAATGTATATGCGAAAAATGGGTTCATATCCGAAGCCCACCGCCTATTTGATGAAATGCCTATTAAAAACTCATCCTCTTGGAATACACTTTTATCTGCTTATGCCAAACAGGGTAGAATCAATGCTGCACGTGGTGTTTTTGAAGAAATGCCAGAGCCTGATGCTGTTTCTTGGACAGCGATGATTGTGGGTTATAATCAAATGGGGAATTTTGAAGGTGCAATTCGAATGTTTCTAGAGATGACATCATTTCAAGTTTCTCCGACCCAGTACACGATGACTAATATTCTTGCCTCTTGTGCTTCGGTTAAAGCGTCAGATATAGGAAAAAAAGTTCACTCTTTTGTTGTTAAACTCGGGCTTAGTAGCTTTATTTCTGTGGCGAATTCACTGTTGAATATGTATGCAAAGTCAGGTGATCCAGTGACTGCAAAAGTTGTTTTTGACAGAATGAGATTGAAGAGCACCTCAAGCTGGACGCCATGATTTCATTGCATATGCAATCTGGTAGATGTGATCTTGCTCTAACCCAATTTGGGCTGATGACTGAAAGATATATTGTTTCGTGGAATTCTATGATTTCTGGTTACAATCAGCATGGATTTGATGCTGAAGCACTCAATATGTTCTCAAAAATGATCCGGGAACCATTATTAAAGCCTGATAAGTATACTTTGACGAGTGGTTTAGCAGCATGTGCGAATCTTGAGAACTTGACTCTTGGGAAACAAATCCATGCACACATTATTAGAACTGAATTTGATACTTATGGGACAGTAGGAAATGCTTTGATCTCCATGTATTCCGAGTCTGGCGGCGTTGAAATTGCTAACAAAATTTTAGAGAAAAGTGGGGCTTCCAGTCTTAATGTGATTGCATTAACAGCCCTACTTGATGGATATATCAAGCTTGGAGATATAAACCCAGCTAGACAGATTTTTGATTCAGTAAGGGATTGTGATGTGGTAGCATGGACGGCCATGATTGTTGGTTACGTGCAGAATGGCTTTAACAATGAAGCAATGGAGCTCTTCAGATCAATGATTAGAGAAGGCCCGAAACCCAACAGCTACACTTTAGCAGCTATGTTGAGTGTTAGTTCAAGCTTGGCTTCTTTGGATCATGGCAAACAAATTCATACCAGAGCCATAAGATCTGGGGAAGCATCATCAGTTTCGGTAAGCAATGCTTTAATTAACATGTATGCTAAAGGTGGAAATGTCTAATGCTGCAAGGCACGTATTCAATCTAATACCTACGAACACTGATACGGTATCTTGGACGTCCATGATTATAGCTTTAGCACAACATGGTCTTGGTGAGGAATCCATAGAACTGTTTGAACAGATGCTTGCTTTTGGTATTCAGCCTGACCATATAACTTATGTCGGAGTACTCTCTGCCTGCACACATATGGGATTGGTAAAAAAAGGCCTTGGCTACTTTGAACTGCTGAAAGATGTACATGGGATTGAACCCACCCCAAGCCACTATGCCTGCATGATTGATCTATATGGACGTGCTGGAATGCTACAAGAAGCACACAAGTTCATAGAAAATATGCCAATTGAACCAGATGTCGTAGCCTGGGGTTCACTTTTAGCTTCTTGTAAAGTTTACAAAAACGTGGAGCTAGCAAAGGTAGCAGCAGAAAGATTGCTTCTAATTGATCCCGAAAATAGTGGGGCTTACTCTGCACTTGCTAATGTATATTCTGCTAGTGGAAAATGGCAAGATGCTGCTATAATTAGAAAATCCATGAAGGATAGACAGGTGAAGAAAGAACAAGGATTTAGTTGGGTTCAGATAAGAAATGAAGTTCATGTATTTGGGGCTGAGGATGGGCTTCATCCGCAACGAGATGCTATCTATCAGATGATGGCTAAAATTTGGAAAGAAATAAAAAGGATGGGTTTCGTTCCTGAAACTGAAGCAGTATTGCATGATCTCGATGAAGAACTCAAAGAACAGATACTTAGACATCACAGCGAAAAGCTTGCCATTGCATTTGCTCTACTAAATACTCCAGATAATGCTACTTTGAGGATCATGAAGAATCTCAGAGTCTGCAATGACTGTCACTCTGCCATTAAATTTATATCCAAACTCGTGGGCAGGGAAATTATTGTAAGAGATGCTACTCGTTTTCACCATTTCAAAGGTGGTTCTTGTTCTTGTAGGGATTACTGGTAGGAGTAAAACAAATATCTCTCCTATACATGGAGTTGGTCAGAGTCATTGACCAAGAAGAAATGCAAATTATATTCTTCTCAGTGGCTTGGTGCTTCAGATAGCATCACAACAAGCAGGTTTTCCTTTTGTCGATTTCGCTTAATATTCCATTAAATTTCCTTCATGAAGATTGTGGAATACTATGGTTAGTCATGACATTTGGTGTATGAAGATATGCTTACATGAGGATGGTGCTGCACTCATGATAAGTGTATAGGATATTCTTAGCTGAGGTGCTGAATTGTCGCAAGTGTTATCTTTGTAGACTTCTCGAATTTCGCTGCAGGTATATTTTCATGGATCCTAAAATGCAATAAATTCCAAACCCTATATTTAATTTAATTGGCGGTTGAATCGGGGGATAAAATCTGGTGTAGGAGGTGTGAACTGAACTTGTTCTTTATTTTTTAATCAGTAAGAATTGAAATGCCAAAAACTTTAGTAAGGATCAATGTTAAGGATAGAAATGCATATTTTACATAATAAAGTACTCTCGGTGGATTGCGACTTTATCTTATTTTAAGAAAAGGGTTAAGATAAATGTATATGGTTTTAGTTGTTTCCTTTTTTATGTGATCGACATAAATTACTCTCATGCTCTGTTTTCTTTTCCCTCTCCCTCTCTCTCTTTGCCGTTGTTTTTTTTTTATAAAAAAAATCTGTGTACTCTAGATACAATTGGCAGTAACCTAATTAACTCCTTCCTCCCAATGCAAAAACAACACTCACATAACTAACTGCTTTGGTTTAGGTTTGCAAATATGGAATTTACTAACCTTGTTCAGACTTGCTGCTAGCATACAACCTTATTATTATGGTAAGTATATAATTGGTAGTCATATTTGTATTTGATGGTGCACAATCAGAGGCGAGAATCTCCCTTCGTCCATGATATTGCCGTCTAAAATTTCAACAAATTGAAATTTGCTACAAATAGTTGTTAGTAATTTCTGATGGTATAATCATAATGGTGTTAAGGTGAGGATATTGGTTATAAGTGTATTCACATTATGGTACGAAGACTGAAAACTAGTACACATGCATCTCTAAGTTTTTTTAACTGAAGTAAACATAATAATAAGCTAAAAAATTCTCATGGAAAAAGCATGTGATGACTTTAGCATGCAGCGGGTTTATTATTATTCATAAGCAATAATATCTGTTTCTAGATGACTTCCACAAATTTTGTTTCCAACAAATCTTTTGTGCATATCATAACTATTCGTGATTTTTATCGTAGTTGTTCTTCGTATTTACTCCTTGTAGACTTGTAGTGTTACAATCTTTTTCCCTATCTTTTATCCTTAGGACTGTTAAAACTGGGAGTTCATGGTGAGACTTGTTGAGATTGATATTGTTTGGTTTGCTACGAAATAGATGATTCTACTTTATGAATACCAGGGTCATGCTCATATAGCTTTGACAATGTGAAATGAATCAAAAGATTAAAAAAATAAAACCATCAAGTAATTTTTCGAATTTAAACCTTTCCTTCATACCATAAATCACAAACAGTCGCTTATTATAGGGTGGGTGGACTCATTGTCCCCGATTGTTTGTATTTTCTCTGTTCTTTTAAGAAAGTAACAATCAATCTGTAGCATACTTACTTAGATAATGCTTTAAATTTACATTATCATCTTTATATTAAATTTTGAGATATTGATTATGCAGGATGCATCATTTGGGAGGCTGAAATTGCAGCTAGCTAGGTTCCTCGGCAAATAAAGCATTATGATTGTTCTACTTATGGTTCTCCCTCTCTCTCATGCGCACTGGTAAAAACCAGCCCATACATTATCTGACAATCGAAGTAGTTAGGTGTTTATTTCCCCCTCATTATTAATTACAGAAAAATATTTTCCTCGGATAGATGTCTCCTGCGGATCCTTTTTCTATAAAAGTCAATTACCAGCCCTACAAACCCTTGCCCCCCTATAACTCTTGCTAATATGGAAGAAATGAAAATTAAATCCTTCCTTTAGAGTTTTCCTAAGCTGTAGGTAAAGATTTAAGTTTAATCTATGGTTTTTGAGCTGGTTCTATCTAGCAATGAGGATCTTAGGTAAGGCTGAGGCCAGTAGTACTTAAAGAGACTCCACATTACATTGATGGTAATGTTGGTGAATTGTTTTACCCATTTCTGCTTACATTCCAGTCCTCCTACATAACTCTGCTTGCATTCCCCAACAAGTGGCTGTCTCCCAAAAAACCAAAAATGTCACTTAAAATAATAATTTTTTCCAGTCTTTTTAATCATCTAGATTTCGCTAGGGAGAACAAAACTTGTTGGAGCTCCTTGTAAAACATATGAGATGGTAAAAAAATCAATTAGATTTCAATGGACTGCATGCATGATTTCCTCCTCAAAATAATTTTTTTAAAAAAAAATTATTTATTTATTTAATTAATTGTTTTTATTATTGTTTTTTTTAATAGATGTTGCCTAATGTGAACATAACATTACAGGACAAGAGCAAGAAGCTGCATTATTTTTCTGCTTGTATAAAGACTTCAGAGTGTAAGATATATTATCTCATTTTCTTAATGCTGTTTATTCTTCTAGGATTTGCTTAAATAGTTTACTCAATCCAGGCTATAATTTTAAATCACTAAACTTATCAGAGGAATTTTCTTTAACTACTCTCCTGTTGATTTTACTCGAAAAGTCCAAATAATTAAAAAAGAAACTGATATTTTCACATGAAAAGTGTCGTTGTAGATGTATAGCGAGGTTAAAACCGTCGCTATAGGATCTATAGCAACGGTCTCTTCATTTGGAAAAATCAAAAAATCATGTGGAAATATCAATTTCCAATTAAAAAACTTATTCAGGATAGAACACAAAACTAAGTTTTGGGGACAAGGCATACCCTGGCAACGAGTTATCCCATTACAAACTTTGTTTAACATATATCTTGCCCTCCCCCTTCTCCTCTTTTTTTTTCTTCTCAGTTTGATTTAATTCCTTTTATGTAAAGGTATTAGTCAGCAACATGAATTTCTTTTCTTTTTTTCAGAACAAACTACTCAAGTTATGATAGTTCCTTAACGTTTATATAGGAAACTGATAAATTCACAACAGAAAATGATATATTCACATGAAAACCGTCGCTATAAATCCTATAGCGACGGTTTTCATACATCTATAGCTTCACCTCTTCTTAGTTCACCGAAAAGTCTGAAACAATAAAATTTATTGCAAATTCTTCTTCATTTGTTTTACAAAAAATATAATAACTTTTGAAAAATATTTTCTAATAAAATTGTTTTTAATAAAAATAGTTTATTTTTCTTTGTTTGGCGGCTAAACTAAAAAATAAAATAAAATAAGGTCATCATCTTCTACTTGAATGAATTTAAATATTTACCAAAAAATAAAAAGAAAAGCCTAATTAAACAAAAAAATTAGACAGCCATTACAATTTTACGCACAACATATACTTAAACAAACAAAAAAGTAGCCGTTATAGAAGCTATCTCAGCCTTATTAGATTTGAATCTAAAAATGGAAAACCAGAAAACCCCAATTCCTCCATAATTTGTTTTGAGTTTAATCATAGAAAACCTTAAAACCCAAATTTCTCCCGAGAGTCCCTCCCTCCCTCCCTCTTTCTCCAAAATTGATCCTCCTCTCTCTCTCAATTTTCTGATTTCACTTCTGTTAATTCCTTCTCTCTCTCTCTCTCTGTTATGTTATGAACATATACAAACATGTTCCGGTTCTTGATCGTGTGCAATGGCACCAAATTCTGAAATCGTGAAATCTCAGATGAAGAATCGGGCGAAATCGTGAAATTCTTAATCTCAAATGAAGAATCGTGAAATCGTGAAATTCTTAATCTCAGATGAAGAATCGGGCGAAATCTCTCTGTGATTGGGAAACTCCCAGATTGTAGAATCGCCTTGGAGCACCAAAGCATCAGCAGGTACACACAAACCTCTTATCTCATTTTATCCGATAATCCTCTCATGATTCTTCATTTTTCTCTCTCTATGTGTATATAAGACAGCCATTACAATTTTACACAACATATACTTAAACAAAAAATTAGCCGTTATAGAAGCTATCTAAGCCTAATTAGATTTGAATTTAAACATGGAAAACCAGAAAACTCCAATTCCTCCATAATTTGTTTTGAGTTTAAACATAGAAAACGCTAAAACCCAAATTTCTCCCGAGAGTCCCTCTCTCCCTCCCTCTTTCTCCAAAATTGATCCTCCCCTCTCTCTCTCTCTCTCTCTCTCAATTTTCTGATTTCACTTCTGTTAATTCCTTCTTTCTCTCTCTATGTTATGTTATGAACATATACAAACATGTTCCGGTTCTTGATCGTGTGCAATGGCACCAAATTGTGAAATCGTGAAATCTTAGATGAAGAATCGGGCGAAATCGTGAAATTCTTAATCTCAGATGAAGAATCGGGCTACCCGGTAGAACCCTAGAAGCAATGATCTGCAGCTGATCCCGAAGTTGTCGAAATTAATCTTTGTTCGTCCAAACAGAATTAATCGGTAAGTTTGTTTTTTAATCTCCCAAATCTGAAGGTGATGCGATTCTCCATGAATTTTCACGTTTTTTGAGTTGCTATCTATTTCTGCCTCTATAATCTGGTTAGTTTTCCTTTTTTATTCCGTTTATTTATAGAAAAAAGAACCAAGTATTGGTCTGCCAAAGTACTTAAGATGTCTAGAAAGATTCTAGTTCATAAACTTATTGATTACTGAGGACTGTTGGAGCTAAGTTTTTGAATGCAAACATCATATCCACCAGTCTGCATGGATTCTATAAATGGTTTGTGTCGTTTGTCAATGATTTTAATGTATTAGGTTGTAAATATGTAACTGCCTCATCTCTCATCAATGAGCTTGTAAAGTTGTATACAATCTCTGAGGCTGCTTCTTGTATGTAATAGCGTTTGTTTTGTCACTAGGAGTATCGGGAATTTTTGTAGGTGTACATTGTAAATGGCGTCAACTGTTGGTAACTTGCTATTTTCAGTAGTCACTGTAATATATCAAGGAGTCTTCTGTTACCCTGTTACTGCAGATTATATCCCTGTATGCTTTAAAAAATTCAGATGTAGTCTGTCTGTATTGTGTAAATTGTGGAGTGTTTAATTTAGGAATTCATACTTGTCGTCAATCTTCTGTATTGTGACGGGGCTGATACTCGAAGAGTCAAGTAGTTCCTTTAAGCTGGATGGGGGAGCATTCAAGGTGTGGTGTTGTGTTGTATCTGATGATGTTTGTTTTGTAATTAGGTGTGTTTGGGTTTTTCTACATGTATATTCTAACTTGGAGGGTCGGTGCTCCAAATCTTAATATCCCTGTAAACTTGTTGTATTTTGTCTTATATTATCATGTTAATTTTTGGGTTTAATTTAGCGAACTGGTTTTGTATTGTATGGGGCTGGACTTGGAAAAGTTGTTCTTTCAGGAGCATTCTTGCTCGACGTGCTGTACTCCATATATATTATGATAATTTTTTCTGTATACTGTAGTATTGGAATTCAGGGGTCCATTTATAAGTAGTCATACTATAGATATATAGTATGGAGGTGGTTCTTTTGATGTAAATTTGCTTCAAATATAGCTAGCCTCATCTGTATCGTGTAAACTGAGGGGGGGGGGGGGTGTTTTATTCTGTGAGTTTTTACTTGTCCTTAATTTGCTCATGTACTTTTGTGGTGCTGAAACTGAAACAAGTTATTTGCGGATGGCTGAGAGTGCAGTGAATTTTTACATTTTCTTTTGGTGCACTATTTAATGATTTTTTATTCTTGGGCCAAAATATTTTGTAGTCATTACCTTTCAGCAGTTGGAAAGCTGAACGTGGAACCAGCTTAATGTTTGATTATATGAGAGAAGGGGGGCAATTAATTAGTCCTTTTCCATGCTCTTTTGCTAGAATTGGATCTAAATCTCTGTCTTTAATGTATTTCCATGGGCAGTGTAAAGTGATTCTACTGAAATATTTTTAAGACTGTACATTCATCACTTTACCTGATCATGGATGTTAGTAAGTCAATGGTAACTATCACAATCCTTTTTCTCCATTGGTGGTATGTGTTGAAAACTGTCTAGAGTGAGGAGGGCATAGTTCTCAAGTTGTGGTTCCTGAAGTTTGATACAAGTTCAGTATTGATCTGCAGGCAATTTTTTGTTGTATTGGGTGATACATTGGGCTCAGTATTGCTGTGCAGGCAACTCTTGTATGTGTCATGAATACTCAATGGATTGGATTATGATATGACTACCAAAATAAATAAAGGAAGTATTTTCATTTTCCTGCTTAGTTTTGAAATGTCTTAGTTGCTGCATGGCTGCTTGTCTTGCCTGATAATTGACACATGCACAAGACAAAACTAGATTTCTCTGTAACCCATTATGTTGCATCTGATTATCTGTAACTCATAGACTACTACAGTATCTTGATTACAAAGGGATTGGACTGGACGAGTGAAGAGTTTCAAAGCAATAGGAAGCATAGGGACTGGACTGGACTGGACGAGTGACGAGTTTCAAAGCAATAGGAAGCATAGGAAAAACTTTCAAGATGCGGATCTTCTCAAACCAAATATTCTAGATCCTGGTTCTTTAATTTGGGCTGCCTGGTCACCTAATGGGACAGATGAGGCTAATTATGTTGGTAAGTAATTATTGTTATTAGTAAACTTAACTTGCTAATTATGTTTGTTTTTTCCTCATTTCGTCAGTTTTAGTCTAAATATCTTTCCCATTATCTTCCTACTTTACACTTTCATATGGATTTATTTTCAGCCTAATAAAAGGTGTCGTCGAGTTGAGTTATAATAACTAGAAAATAATGCCAACTTGTTTTCTGATTTTGCCGATCATGTTCCTTTTGTTACTGTTTCTATTAAATCACCATCAGTGGTGAAGTTGGACAGTTCGTCCATCTTGCTCTTTTGGTGCAGAGAGCTACCCTTTGCAGACTAGTTTAGTACAGAACCACATTACAGACTACTTTGGTACATAATTTGCTTAGCCAACAGGATTGGGAATTCACACACCAAGGCATATTTATTATAGGTTTGGACTTATTAATGCAAACATGACCAGATCAAAAAAGATATTTTTGGTATTGCTTGATGACACTGTTAACAATTGACCATGAAACAATCTCAGAGCTTGATACCTTGAATGAGGAGTCATACAAAGATAGTACCTTAATTATGCAGCTTCCTAGTATATTTAGGTTAACTTGGTAGGGACAAAAAAATTATCAAGTATGCTACACCATCTATCTCCTATTTCCTAGTATATATATGGAATTGAACATGAATTATATAAGATTTGTAAGAATCCTTGTTTGAATTGAATTTACAGGTGACTTTGATATGTATTTGTAATATTGATATACTTCCTTGTTTGAATTGGATTTACAAGTGACTTGGGTTTACAAACTTCGGTTTACAGACTTTGGATAGAAGGATTTGTGGATTTGTAAGATTGATATACTTCCTTGTTTGCTATGGATTTACATGTGACTAGGAGTCAAAGAATTTGTGTTCATGTCTGACTTGGATTTACAGGTGTCCTTCTGTTTTATGGAGATTTACAGGTGTCCTTGTGTGACTTGGATGTATAGGTTACAGACTTTTGATTTGTAATTGTAATAGATTTGTAATTGTAATATTGATATAGTTCCTTGTTTGCTATGGATTTACATGCGACTTGGAGTCAAAGAATTTGTGTTCATGTCTTACTTGGATTTATAGGTGTCCTTTTGTTTTATGGAGATCTACAACTGCCACTTGTGTGACTTACAGGTGCAATTGGATATATAGGTTACAGGTGTCCTTTTGTTTTACGGAGATCTACAGCTGCCGCTTGTGTGACTTACAGGTGTTGACAGGTTACAGTAATCTGTAGGATTGGAATATAAAGTAGTCCGCTAGTAAGTGTAGCGGACAGTGAAAGTTTTCTATCAATTGCTTTCTATCTAACAATTGCTTTCTATCTATGCCCGCTAGTACTTTTAGCGGACGGCGTATTCCCCTTTTCAATCCTAGCCCTTCATTTATGGAATGGATGGTTAAAGATGCTATATGCCACCTTTTGATCCATAGCAAATAGATGCTATGGATCATTCCCATATATATATATATATATATGTATTATATTATATTATATATATAATATATATGTATAATATATAATATGTATACACACATATTATATATTATACATTATATAATATATAAAAGATAAAATATGTTGCATACTTTGTTTGGAATGTAGTAATTATCCATTATATAATTTTGATGTTTCGTTGGTGGTTATTGATTAAACTACCAAAAAATCATGTCCTAGGCATATTGTGATATGAATTTTGAATTAGTTCTTTCGTGTATCTATTTAGAATGTTAGACTTAATATTTAATTAGCCTTTCTTTTTGTTTCAACTGTTTTAAGTTTTATTTTGCTTATGATTGGTTAATTTTGGTAAGTTACTTTATAATAGATGTATTTTGTGATAGAGATCGAATTATTTTTCTTCTTTAGTAATTATTTTATTGTATTGAGTGTTGGTTTTACTTTAATTTTTTGTACTTTTCTATGTACTGGAATTGGTTAAGAGTTCTTTATAATGTTTGGCTTTGGTTTATTTTGACTTGACAATGAACTTTAAAATCATAATAGATGATGTATGTTATAGAGATCGTATGAGTTATTTTTTCTATTTAGCTTTTATTTTTATAGTGTATTAGTGGGTATGATGAGTTGATCAAGTCGATGACGTTCATGTGTGGATGAAAGTTTTATCATTATGCTGATTGTTGAGAATTTATAAGAGTCGTACGTCTCCTGCCTCCTGCCTCTTTAGCTTTTAGTCTCACATATAATAAAAAAAATTTAGTGTAATTTGTGTACTATGCCATGCCTTTTATACCTTATGCAAAAGTTTTTAAGTGTTTTTTTAGTTTGTGTTTTACTTGAAACATTAAGTTTTATCAACAAATTTTGAGGTAATTTTTTAAAAACTAGTTAAATCTTAATTAATATTTTTACATTGAGGCTAAATTAATATTTTTGAAGCCTTTGTAATGTGCTTTTTTAATACAAATTTATTTAACTTTAATTAATATAATTAATAATATAAAAATAATTTTTAAATACAATAAATATAATAAAAATAAATAAATAAAATTGATATGATAGGATAGGATAGGATAGGATAGGATATGATAGGATAGAATAGAACCTTAGGATAAGATAAGACTTTAGGATGGGGTCTGCGTCGGGGGTCGGGTGGGGTGGGGGTAGGGTGGGGTGGGTGGGGTTAGGGCGGGTGGGCAAGGTGGGGTGGGCGGGCGGTAGGGGCAGGCTAGATGGGGTGGGCGGGCCAGGATGGGTGGGTGGGGCGTGGGCGGGGCTGGTAGGGGGGTAGGACGGGGATGGGTAGGGGGGTAGGACGGGGGTGGGTAAGGGGTGGGTAGGGGAGTGGGTAGGGGGGTAGGACGGGGGTGGGTAAGGGGTGGGTAGGGGGTAGGACGGGGGTGGGTAGGGCGCGAGGGTGGGGGGCAGGGGGTGGGTAGGACGGGGGCGTGGGCGGGGCGGGTGGGGCGTGGGCGGGGCGGGTAGGGGGGTAGGACGGGGGTGGGTAGGGGGGTAGGACGGGGGTGGGTGGGTAGGAGCGCGAGGGTGGGGGGGTAGGACGGGGGAGGGGGAGGTGGGTAGGACGAGGGAGGGGGAGGGTGGGTGGGTAGGGGGGAGGGGAGGGGAGCGTGGGAGGGGGGAGGTGGATGGGTAGGGGCGCTAGGGTGGGGGGAGGGGGTGGGTGGGTAGTGGCGTAGGACGGGGGAAGGGGAGGGTGGGTAGGGGGGGAGGGGGGTAGGAGGGGGATGGGGAGGGGGAGGGGATGCGTGGGAGGGGTAGGGCGGGGTAGGGCGGGGAGGGGGGAGGGGGGAGGTGGGGAGGTGGGAAGGGGATGGGGAAGGGGGAGTTGGAAGGGGAGGGGGGAGGTGGGAGGTGGTGGGAGGTGGGAGGTGGGAGGTGGGAGGGGGAGGGGGGAAGTGGGAGGTGGGGGAAGGGGGAAGGGGGAAGGGGGCGGGGAGGGGGGAGGGGGAGGTGGGAGGGGGAAGGGGGAAGGGGGGCGGGGGGCAGGGGGCGGGGGTGGGGAAAGGGGATGGTGGGAAGGGGGGCGGGGGGTAGGGAGGGGGGAAGGGGAAGGGGAGGTGGGGGAGGGGAAGGGGGATCGTGGGAAGGGGGGAAGGGGAAGGGGAAGGGGAAGGGGAGGTGGGGGAAGGGGGAAGGGGGGAAGGGGGTAGGAAGGGGGTAGGAAGGGGAGGGGGAGGGGGAGGGGGAGGGGGGGGGGAGGGGGAGGGGGAGGGGGAGGGGGGGGGGAGGGGGAGGGGGAGGGGGGGGGGAGGGGGGGAAGGGGGGCGGGGGGTAGGAAGGGGAGGGTGAGGGGGAGGGGGAGGGGAGGGGGAGGGAATGGGGGAGGGGGGAGGCTCAAGGAGAATGGGGAGGTGGGGGAGGGGGGAGGGGGGTAGGAAGGGGGGGTGGAAGGGGAGGCGGGGGGGGGGGGGGGTAGGAAGGGGAACGGGGAAGGGGAGGGGAGGTGGGGGATGGGGGGAAGGGGGAAGGGGAGGTGGGGGATGGGGGGAAGGGGGGCGGGGAGGCTCAAGGAGAATGGGGAGTGGGGAGTGGGGAGGGGGGAGGGGGGAGGGGGGAGGGGGGTAGGAAGGGTGGGTGGAAGGGGAGGCGGGGATGGGGGGAGGCGGGGATGGGGGGAGGAAGGGGAGGGAGGGAGGGGGAGGGGGAGGGGGATGGGTAAGGGGAGGGGGATGGGTAAGGGGAGGGGGGGAGGGGGAAGGGGATGGGTAGGGGGAGGTTGGGGAGGGGGGAGGCTCAAGGAGAATGGGGAGGTGGGGGAGGGGGGAGGCTCAAGGAGAATGGGGAGGGGGGGAGGGGGGGTAGGAAGGTTGGGTGGAAGGGGAGGCGGGGAGGCGGGGAGGCGGGGAGGCGGGGATGGGGGGGAGGGGGAGGGGGATGGGTAAGGGGAAGGGGAGGTGGGGGAGGGGGGAGGCTCAAGGAGAATGGGGAGGTGGGGGAGGGGAGGGGAGGGGGGGTAGGAAGGGTGGGTGGAAGGGGAGGCGGGGGGGGGGGGGGGTAGGAAGGGGAAGGGGGAAGGGGGAAGGGGAGGTGGGGGAGGGGAAAGGGAAGGGGAGGTGGGGAAGGGGCGGGGAGGGGGATGGGGGGAAGGGGGGCGGGGGTAGGGAGGGGAAGGGGAGGGGAGGTGGGGGAGGGGAAGGGGAAGGGGGGAGGCTCAAGGAGAATGGGGAGGGGGGAGGAGGGAGGGGGGGTAGGAAGGGTGGGTGGAAGGGGAGGCGGGGATGGGGGGAGGGGGGAGGGGGGAGGAAGGGGATGGGGGGAGGGGGAGGGGGATGGGTAAGGGGAGGGGGGGAGGGGGGGAGGGGATGGGGGGTGTAGGAAGGGGAAGGGGAAGGGGAAGGGGGGAGGCTCAAGGAGCATGGGTATATTCGCCTATCCACCAGATTAGCATGTGGGCCGATTTCGAAGGTAATGGCTGCCCAAACACATCTGCTTCCATGCTTATAGAGGTGGACACAAAACTAGACAACCAGGGGTGGGAAGGGGGGAGGGGGGGGAGGGGGGAGGGGGGGTGGGAGGGGAAGGGGGTGGGTGGGAGGATGGGGGTAGGACGAGGAAGGGGAAGGGGAAGGACGAGGAGGGGGAAGGGGGAAGGGGGAAGGGGGAAGGGGGAGGGGGAGGGGGGAGGCTCAAGCAGCATGGATATATATGAGCCTATCCACCATATTAGCATGTGGGCCGATTTCAAAGGTAATGGCTGCCCAAACACATCTGCTTCCATGCTTATAGAGGTGGACACAAAACTAGACAACCAGGTGCGTTTTCCAGTTTTCCTCTAATAATATTTTTTATTCCCAACTTTGTGCTTTACCATTATTTTAACTGAAAATGCATTTATGATTTAATTATACAGTCAGAAGATACTTCACACGAAACACTAGGGCATTCTAGCAAGTTTGACCAAGAAGCAAATAAACCAGTTGATAAGGTAAAAGACATTGCATTGTTGTCTGTCTTGATTTCTCCTTCGGTTTACTAATAGTTGAATTTTACCAATCGAATGTTTGTTAGAATTAGCTTGTACGGGGTATTAATAGTTGTAGGAGCTAGGGGATCACAAGTCCAATAAAAAGGTATTAGATTTATGAAATGGGCCCAAAGTCTAGTACACAAAAACATCGAGCTCTCTAACTCAAAACCAATTGGCTATGAGAAGAGTTGGCCCAAGTCATTGTATACTAGACATATTTTCTCAAGGTATTCAATATGGGACAAGATATATACTCTAACAAAAGGTTATTAATTATAACCATCTTTCAATTAAAGTAATGAATGTTATTTGTGACTTCATAGATGGAAACTTCTGCTATTAGTGTGATGGCCTTGTAAACTGCAATTATGCACGTGTGCTTGTTGTACTTACCAAGGATTCTTTCATTTTCTTCTTTTTTTGTCATTTTCCTTTGATTAGAACCATTTTCTGTTTTGACAAAACTACACATACATGCCAGGAACTATTAGTAACTTAATTATTGAAGATCTCTTTCTCTATCCCTTACGATTCTATATGCTAATTGCTACACTTTAAAATGTGAACTAAAAAGTTCATAATTCCCTTGTCTATCCCTTTAATATTCTCATCCTTGAAGAGCCAAATGAACTAAGATAATGCTAAGGTTTCTCTTACCCAACTTACTTATTATTATGGATCCAAGTTTTGAACAAATTTTTATCATCATAATTCACAGTTTTTGTTATCTCAATTGTTTAATAAAGGCTCATTACTCTGAGTTTTTAAGTGTCCTTGTATGTCTATCATACAAATCACTCCCTCACTCCAACGTTACTTTGTCCCATTCCTTTTGTTCAATATATGTTTGATATTTTTTAAATGCTCAATATATATATATATATAACTTTTTTTCTCTTCATTATTTTATTAAAAGAAAATCTATAAATTTGTTTTCGTCGCGTCTTAAATATGTGCCACAGACACTCAGAAAAAGGAGGACAATTAAAGTTGCATATATTCCAAGGTTTCAAGATCAAACAATTATGATTGTAGGTTGTCATACATTTTTGAGCTAACAGTATACGAGAATGTCAGTAAGTTCTACACAAAATGTTTTTCCTTTCTTATTTTGGGAAGTTCCCATATTTTTTTAGCATTATTATCTGTGATATAAGTTCTGAAGTTTCAATCAATGGTAGTTAATACGTAATGCTATTACAGGTTTTGAGACGTCTTGCACAAAACCGTGAAGCTGCTCGTAAAAGTCGTTTGCGGAAAAAGGTACATAGGCGGTGAAATACATTTCAGTTGTTCCCTAAATATAAAATATGGATCATTGTTGCAGTTATCATCAACTTTTTCCTTTTCAATTACTAAGATCTCTGAGATGTTTGGAAACTAGCCGTTTGAAGCTGCTTCAACTGGAGCAAGAGCTTGAACGAACTAGGCAACAGGTAAGAGGAAAATTGAGTCATTTATTCTTTAACGCTTTCCTGTTGTGATCAAGGGAATACTTCCCTTCCTTTCTCTACTTTTTCAACCTTTTCTTTAAGGGAGAAATCTAATGATTTAAGAAATGATCTGCTGCAGGGGGCATATATTAGTGGTGGATTAGATGCTGCTCATCTAGGGTACTCTGGAGCAATAAACTCAGGTCTGTTGGTGGATACGCCAGCACCATTATCATTACTTCTGTAGTTCTGTTTATAACACCCAATAGAACAGTTACTAGTGATCTGGTTGCGAAAAATCTATTGTTTGTTTCTAGTTAATGCATTTGATAGCATATAGTGGAATCTATGAAAGCTGCTTGCTTTCTTATTTCCTCTCAACTGGTTTTACTTGGGTCTCATCTAGAGTGTTTTTTATGCAAAGAACTTCTATGAAATCCATGTGAGAGTAACAGTTGACAATTTTCAAGTGCTTTTTGATGCTTATATGTACCTTCTTTTCTTACCAAAATTGTTTTGATGAATTAATGTAAACGATACAGAAGTTACAAATCAATCATTACTGCACAGGGCATTTAAATCATCCAGATAAAAATGCATCATCTTCCATGGGGCAGCAGAATTTCAGTTTTAAACTTCTATAGACTTTGGTGTATCCGATGTTTTATCTCTTTAAGTAGACCTATTGGATCTTGCAAGAGAGCATAGTCATTTAAGCAAGACAATTGGGCTATACGCAAGGACATAAACCATGCATGCCTGCTTGGTAATTTGGTTTTAATTAGAAGTCGCTGTGAAAATGGAAGTTGTTCAAATGATATGTAGCCAATATCTAGCTGATTTTTGAAAATAATTTTCTGTGGAAATGATTAAAATAGAACATCAACTCACTTCAGTTCTGTTGGCAATGGAGTTGAAAGGTTGTTTACTGTCACACCCTCAGTTTACTACCGCCATTCACCATTGGCCTTTTTTTATGTTGCCATTTCTGACAATATTGAATTATTCAAAGACCATAAACACATTCTCTATGAGAATGTAGTTCTTAAATGTGACAAAGACAAAACAATACTCCATATTAGAAGACAGATTATTCCAGAAAATTTATGGAACTTAGCATATGATTTTTGCCTTTTATATGCTTTAGCTTTATATATTCTGATGTATCATACACGATGTTTATCCTTTGTTTCCTTCTGTTTGCCTGTAGCTTTCTGCATCGATATCATACCTACTCTTTGTATTATTAAATTCTTGCTATGCAATTAACCCATCTTGCGCACATTGGATCTTGCAGGTATTGCTACATTTGTGTTGGAGTATGGAAACTGGGTGGAAGAACAAAACAGACAAATTTATGATTTAAGGACTGCTATGAATAATCATTTAGCTGATGTAGAGCTCCGCATACTTGTCGATGGTGGCATGAATCATTATTTTGATCTCTTCCGTATGAAAGCAAATGCTGCAAAGGCTGATGTCTTCTATCTCATGTCAGGCATATGGAAAACATCAGCTGAGCGGTTTTTCATGTGGAATGGAGGGTTTCGCCCTTCAGAACTTCTACAGGTGATGCAATGTCTAGATTGACATTTATACTGTGTTTGTAAGTTTTTTTTTTAGGGGAAGGGAAGGGAAAATAATTAAAATCCCTTCAAATCTCATGTTTGTGAGTTTTTTAGGGAGGAAGGGAAGATATTTGGAGGTAAAGTTGATTTCATTTTTGGCTCAAAACTCTCCCCTAAAAGTGAGAGGATTTGGAGGGATGAGAAAGTTAGATATTTTATAGTATCTAAAGTAACCTTTCAACATAAATCATGTCATTTATTACATTAATATGTAAGGGTAATATAGTAATAGTGTAGTTTAAAAATATGTAAGGGTAATCTTGTCATTTGTTACATTAATTATATTTTTTCTTGTTTGTGAGACTGTGTTTGTAAGTTTTTTTAAGGGGAGGGAATGGAAGGGAAAGAAAAATAATTAAAATCCCTCCAAATCTCATATTTGTGAGTTGTTTTAGGGAGGAAGGGAAAAGATTTGGAGGTAAAATTGATTTCATTTTTGTTTCAAAACTTTCCCCCCAAAAGTGGGAGGATTTGGAGGGATGAGAAGTGATAGGAAAGTTAGATATTTTATATTACCTAAAGTAACCTTTCAAAACAAATCATGTCATTTATTATATTAATATGTAAGGGTAATATAGTAATAATGTAGTTTAAAAATAAAAATATTTTACCTTCCCTTCCCTCCTAAACTCACAAACAAGGAAAAATATAATTAAAATATCATCCCTTCCTTTCCTTTCTAAAACTCACAAACAAGACGAGAAAATTATAATACATTCCCATCCCTTCCCCTCCTATACTTTCCATCCCATCCCATCCCTTCAAACTCACAAATGCATTAAGTGCTTCTTCTCCTTCTGCTTTTTCTCTCCTTTTTTTTTGTATCTAACTTTGACTTTGAGCACTTAATAACAAATATCTTAGTTCGATAAAATTATTGTCCAACAACACCATATTATATAATTTTGTTAATTAACAGAGCAGTTCATGAACAGCTCAACCTTCCACCCAACTAGGGCTTGGGAAAACTCGTACATTTAGTAAGTGAGTTGAGCTTGAACTCAAAAGTAGGGATGGTTTGACTTTGACCCGAGTTTGAACATCCTAAAAACTCTACTTTGAAAGCTTGTGAATATATGGATATCCTTTAATATTATTATACTAGATCTTTCCTATATCTTCAGATTTACATAATATGTAAAAGATGCATTTGAATATGACGTTGTAATAAATTAAATATTTAGCTAATTGATATACTTTGTTGAACTTTAATTTTATAATATAAGTTCACTATACTTTTATTAATTTCATACAATTCTCTCTACATTTTATGTCACTAAAAATATCTCTTGAATATTTATGTAAAAGTAAAATTTTCTCAAAAGTTGTGACTTTAAAAATATTGTAAATGTTACTAAGCTTAATTAATGAAGATATTTAACTCAGCGTGGGCTTGTAGTATGCTCGGCTTGGGCTTGTTTATTAGTGAAATAAGCTGAGTTTGGACTTCTTTTTTTATGCTCATTTACGGACGAGTGGAGTTTGATAAGGGCAGCTTGGCTTCGGTTAGTTCATTTGCACAGCCCTAACTTGGGTTACTTTTATCTATATATAGTTGTACTGTTTTTGTTTTCTTAATCTCAGGTGTAGTTTCAAATATTAATCTGCGATTCTACAATGAACTCTGTTTTACTAACACACACCTTAACAGTGTGTACTGGAGCCTGGAGGTGTTAGTGTTTGCAACATGCGTTGTATTGATATGTCATGCATTAATTTTTTTTACAGTAATTAAATATTCAAATCCGGAGCTTCTTTTACATCTATACTAGGAATTTTTTTAGCAGTTTCTTTTATTATTAATTTTTTTCCTTGAACCAACAAAATATGTTCTTTAACATCTTATTAGGCGTATGCTATCATTAATAATGTATATTCGTTTTTGCTTGTGCCATCCTGATTAATGAATGCCTATATATACAAGAGCACTGAACTATATATATATATATATATATATATATATACACACACACACACACACACACACGTATATATATCACTGTATATTAACTCTTGAATGAGATAGCACATACCTAGACTTTGTATGCCAAACTGCCCTGCCCAAGGACCAAGCTTATTCCATAATAACCCTTGTGTTGGTTCTTTTATATTGATGTATTCTCGAAAAACACTTTGCTCAAAGAATGCCAAAGGTCAGGTCTGGCTTGCATCTACCCTGACAACACCCTGCACTGGTGGAGTCAACACCATAATAGTGGTTACCCTATTTACTAAGGAGACTTTGTAATCATGCAGGTTCTTTTGCCACACCTTGACGACCTCCTGGAGCAACAACTTTTCGATGTTTATAACCTTAGACAATCATGCCAACAAGCAGGAGATGCTCTCTCACAAGGAATGGATAAGCTTCAACAAACTCTATCCGATGCAGTGGCAGCTGGTCAGTTGGGTGGAGGAAGTTACATCCCACAGATTGCTAATGCAATGGAGAAGCTGGACGCTCTGGTGTGCTTTGTAGATCAGGTAATATATCATGCTTGCACACCTTTTTAGTTGATTGTCTGCACTCGGTCTTTTTTTTTTCTCTAGACCTTTTTTGATTCTTGAATGCTTCACATCCAGTAACCTCTATTATTGTTTTTTGTTGCTAAATTATCTGTCATTGTATTTCCTGTGTGCATGTGTGCGTGCGTGTTTGTGAGAGAGAGTAGAAAGAACTTTAGATACTCTACATCTGGTTGAAACTTCTTATGAAGAGTGACAAAGAAATTTCTAGAAAATGTCCTCATTATCATGGAACTTTTAAGCATTTTGTTGGCGAAAGCTTTGTTCCATTTATTTTCAAAAAATATGGCAAAATACCTCTAGTAAGTTGTGATTTCTTCCCTCAAAAAAGTCAAAATAACTTGCTTATTAAATTTGAGTTGAAGTTGTGATTTTGACTTTCTAAATTCGCTCTCTTTTAAAATTCTTAGTTCAAAAATGTTTTTGGTGATGATTCATATTAAGCATTTTACGATATCTGTTGTGCATTGTATGCTTGGAATTTTTGGGTTGACTTGTTTCATCCCCTTTATTGCCCAAGTGGACTCAACTTTAGCAGACTTCACAGCTAGGTTGATCATTAGACCTGGCAAAAAGTGGATTTCGTTTGGTTATGGGTTACAAGTCTTTGGTTCTATTAACAACTAAAACTATATAACCTGTTTTTAATATGGGTTACGTGAGTTGAAACCAAATAGTTAGTGTCCATTATAGGTCAACTCATTTTTCAAATTTCAAGCTTACTATTATTATAGCCCATTGAAATAAATTACTTAATATATTGATTTTTTATCTTCCTTTTAACTTCTCCCTAATTTTTTTAATACATTCTCCCTCTAAAGAATTTTATACACTCATTTTTTTTACACTAAAATTTTTACTCTCTAAAACTTTTATACACACTACTTTCTCTCTCTAAATTTTTTTAAAACACTTTCTCTAAATTTTTATACTCAATTTTTTTACACTTTCTCTCTAAACTTTTTGAAGTAGAAAAAATTCCATATATATAAATACAAGTTCACATAAATATGTATACATCAATCAATAGATGCACATACTTATGTATATATATAGAGAGAGAGCGTGAGAGAGAGAGAGAGAGATTAAAAGCTACATTAAAGGTGCCATAGGAAGCTTAAGATCTTAATACCCAAGCATCGAATAGGCCCTTAAGGGCTGAAATTGTAATTAAAGCCTAAAGGTGCCACCGTTTTCAGATTGGCCCAACGAAGGCAATTTGTAAAATATTGACCCAGGTCAAACAAATTTTATTAAAGAAAGAAACCAAGTATAGTACTCCAGTTGCAGCTATAAACGAATGAATGCTAGGCCATAAACACACTGGTTTGGGCCATAAACACGGCGATAGAGGTTAGAGAAAAAAATGGGTCGAAAACAGTTAACTGATTTGGGCCTATTTTTCTATTAAAAGATATGGGTTTAAACTTTAACCGACCTAAATTATTTAAGGTAGTTAACCAACCCAAAATGATTCTAGTTTATTTGGGTTGACCCATCGGTTTATAAACTAAATTGCCAGGTATATTGATCATTGTCATATGTTTGGAATTTGGATTCTTCACAAGAACAACATAAAAATCTAGTGTCAAAATTTCATGGTCATACCTAAAGCATGGTAGCCAATCACTTGGCTATGAGTTTCCTTATTTTAAGAGACTTTCATTCAAAAGAAGTGCCATTCCCTGCCATGAGCTTCCTTGAGTGACTAATGAGCCTCAATTTATCATTGCATCAGAATTTTTGTCCAGTTGAAACTATTTAGAGCATCTCTGTGGTTTCTTTTCAGCAGTTAAAAAGACACGATAGATGTGACAACAGAGAACAATATAATGTATTTCCACATTAGGTACATTCTAGTTGTATACTTGAGTCTTAGCTTGTCCCACTCAGCGGGATGATTGTGTTCTTAATTGACCTAAAGGTGGTAGATTTACTTTCAGGAAGCTCTTCTTAATAATGTGAAATACATCCCATAGTCATGGACTCGGACTGTTCTTGCACGTTTAATTTGAAAATCTTCATTGTATTCTCTCTCTTAGGAAGTCTACTCAACCAGGTTTTGTTACAATTCACGTCTAATATACATGTATACATATTATCCAAATAAGCACTTAATGTCTATACTCGGTGTGATGGTGTATATTTTTACTTGGCAGTGAATCTTGAGTAGAGCCAAACCTATACTGTACAAAAATTTTAGTTACTGGAAAGTAAAAGGTTGCAACTCATCACGATGAATAAATTAAGTCATTGACTTGATTTGTTTCTTTTCATTACAGGCGGATCATATTCGACAGGAAACTCTACAACAGATGTCTCGCCTCCTAACTACCCGCCAAGCAGCTCAAGGGTTGCTTGTCTTAGGAGAGTACTTCCAACGCCTCCGGGCTCTGAGTTCGCTATGGGCTACTCGTCCACGCGAGCCAGCCTAGGGATACAGTAGAAGAATTTACCATCTGTCAAATCTTGGTGATGACTTGTGAGAATTGTGAGAACTGTAAGTGGAATCTTAACAAGAGTTCTAATAAATGTTGGCTGAAGCTTAACAAACCCATTCTTCCGTAGATGTGAGTTTTTTTTGCAATGTAATCTTTATAATATGCCAACACCTGAAAGCATAAAAACTGATATCTTTATTTATCATCGGAATTTCTTTTCCCCCCGCAGCTGGAAGGAACCATGAAAAAGCTGTTGTTTCTCATGTTAAGAATGAAGTTTGTCACTGCCTATTCACTTCTCAAGTTCGATGGGAGAGGATTTGGTGACCAGAAAACCTTTTTCCCATAGTCTACTAAAAAAAATTTACAGCTTCGATATTGAATAGTCCAATGCATCAACAAGGAAATCTGCACATACAGAAACAGTCAAATGTTTAGGGCGAAATTTCTCTATAGTGCTTCTTTTCCCTAACTCGGGATGGTGTATAGTTCTTCAAGCACTTACCTGCATCTTCTTTTGTGAAACACATAGGTGGCTTTATTCTGAACACATTTCCATGTAATCCTCCTTTTCCAACTAGCACTCCATGTTCTTCATACAGGAAAACAATGAACTGATTAATATTGAGAAACTAATGTGTCTTTTCTTCCACTCCCCTCCTCTTCCCAGGATTGGTGATACATACCTCTAAGCTTCTCAAACACAACTGCAGTCTCTGCCTTGGCAGGTGTCTTCTCTTTCTTGTCCGTCACAAGTTCTATACCAACCATTAACCCCCTACCTCTCACATCTCCAATAACCGAGTAAAAATATTTAATATAAATGAGAAGGGTCGTCAATGTCAAACTTCAACTCTAATGGCAAGAGCCAACAAGTTAAAAGAAAAAGTATTGTAGTATGCACATCTATCAGATATGTATACATACAAGTATCATGAAATACCACCACCTCTAGCTGTGTAACAAGGACAAAGTTCCAAAATTAATAGTTAGGGAGGGGTTCAAACCCTGAATTGTGATCCTCAAATGAAACGATAATGAAGTCCAATAATTCAATATGCCCCCGCCCCGAAAATATACAAATAAGGTAAAAAAGACACCCAGAATCAAATGAGAATCAGAACCGCGAGCCTAATTTCCAATTACATATCCTGCTAGTGAAGCAAAGCATTAGCTTGTGGTAGGCAGAAGAAATATATATTGTGTAGGACCAATAAGACAGATAGTAGTACTCAGGATCTAAAATAAGGTCCGAACTAGCTGAAGTCTAGTTATATAAAGTTTACCAAAATGATAGTTTGATGACAAATTAGCATTTTCCCAGTCATTGTTGTATAAAATTCAAGTAGCTTTGCACCCTGGTATTGAAGTAATTAACCTACCTGAATGGTCTCAGCAATAAAACCAGCAACTTTTCCGGAAGTACCATGATCTATGTGATCTTGTACATCTTTGGCATAGTGACTAGCATCAGAGCCAAAGACTCCACGGTAGGGGTTGGGATTTAAGACATGATGAATTTCACCCTGCAAATTTCAGCAGTATTATACAAACAATAAGTCAGAGAATAACTGGCAAGCGTAGTCCCCACATGATACATTGGAGAATTTGATCACTTCAAATTTATTCATAGGACACCTAATTTAATTGTAAAGATCAATGGAAATCATCAATAACAAATCCCACTTCATAGATTATCCTTGATTGTTCACTAAGAGTTAACATAGGATTAAAGATTCATCCATCCTAAAAGTAGTTGTAAGGTTTTAATCTCATCCATATTGGAATGGTCGGGCAGGGGAAGTGTTACCCCCCAAGTTAGATTTATATGATTGATTCATCAGGGAGGTGGAGGTGGGGGGTTGGAGTGGGGGTGGGGGTGAGGGGGTCGTTTTAATTAATTTATTTAATTGATGGGATTTTCGGATTTTCAATTAATTGTTTAGAGGGAATCTGTATGGATTGGTAGGAGAGCAAATCTTCTGCACCCAAATTCTCTGTCTTCTTGTGTCTCATCACTTAAATATTGACACATATCCTCCTATTTAACACCAATTAACTCTAAAATTTTTAATAAAAAAAAGACAAGTGTCAATATTTAAGTGGTGGGACACAAGGAGACAGAGGATCTGCTCTTGGATTGGTAGTTTTTAATAAAAATAACAACTTATTAAAATAGAGATTTTGTATAAAAAATAGGTTTTTTTAAATAGATATTAAATATAGAATATAATAAATAATTAATCTATATATTTAGTCATTAATTTTTGGTATGAGACTAGAATTTAACTGCTACTAAAATACATTTTAAAACCTTCTAATTTTATTTTATTAACTAATATTAAAACACTTTTTAAACCTATAATTTAACTAGAACCAAAATAGATCCTCGAAATTTTTAGAGCAAATTATTATTTTATAACAATTTTTTTTTATAGTAGACTTTTACTAATATTAATTCTCATTAGCATAAATTAAAACACCTAAGGATCATTGTTAATATATTTAACAATGATATATTATATAGTAACAAATTATTATACTATTATATCATAATTATCCACAAACTATAATATTAAAACATAAGGAAGCTATATTAAGTTGGAGTCATTTGAATTAGCTAGCATTTACAACATAAACGATATATATTACAAAATATATCAATGATTAAACTTTATTTACTAAATTTGTTTCAGAAATAAATTTCTTAAAGTTAATTGATGTTAAAATAAATTTCTCACTTATATATTAGTTACTAAAATTTAGTTACCTTTTAAAACTAAATATCATGATGATAACTTATCATTTTACAATAATTTTATTTTATATAGAATTACTTAAACACTAAGTTTAGGCTTTTAGGTTCTACTCATTTTTTGAACTCTAAAAAACTATACATAAACTTGAATATTGAAATAGCAACTAAATATTAAATTTAAAAATTGAATATTAAATTAAAATTAACAACAAAAATAATACGTTACTAATACTCAATTATGAGTTTTGGATAATCATTTGTTTGAGTAATGTATTTTAGCCATTTAATACTAATAGTATGTTAATTTGAAATTAAAAAAAATCATAAAATTATGTATAAAACAAGTAAAAAATTTAAAATAATTTTATGAAAAAATAAACTCGTGCTTCGCTTGTGGGCACTTAACTAGCTCTAATAAAATCATTAACAATGTATAACTGGTAAACTAAGTCTAATAAATTATTATAATAATTATGGCAGTGGTGGTGAATGGTGGGTGGTGGTGAGCAATGGTGGTGGACGATGGTAGTGGGTGGTGGGTGGTGGTGATGAGAGAAGTGAAGAGAATAATTAAAAAATAAAATTAAGATAACGAGGGTAACATAGTAATTAAGAGTATCTTTTTTTCAAAAAAAAGTTGCTTTAGCAAAAATAACATTTATTCATTGAAATTGACACACTAATTTCATATAGTTAATTAATCAACTGAACGATTAAAAAAAAGAATTGATATTTTCGCAAACTAATTTGATATTTCCGCAAGTGGGTCTAATTTTTAACTAAATCAACCGTTTATGCAGTAAACTAACTATATGATTTAGTTTTTATATCCAAATTACCTCCACTTGATAAATAATTAAACATCTAGTTGCTTAACTTTATTTGATTATTAACGTTACTCAATTGAAGACAACTTTATTTACTTAATTATTATGATAGTAATAATATTAATAATAATTAGAAAATAATTGGGAAATAAGTAAAAAAAATTATTTACACATAAAAATTAGGATATAAGGTTTTTCCCCCCACCAGGGAAAAAAATTATTTTCAGAATTTCTATTATCATATGTTATTACTAAATTAAGATTTTTATGAAACAAATTATATTTAAAATGTGTAAACTTTATATATAAGACTGTGTAAATTTAAACTTTATATATTCTGACTGTGTAAACTTTATCATATTATATTACTAAATGTGTAATTTATTTTCAGAATTTCTATTATCATATATAATGTGTAAACAAATTATACTTAAATTAAGATTTGTTTACACATTATACTTTAAGTATAATGTGTAAACAAATTATACTTAAATTAAGATTATTTTATATATAAGTCTTTTCCCATATATATAAAATGTATATTAGGCTGCCCGATGGATCATAAGATGATAAAAACTTGTATGTCTTATGGTTTGAAGACTCTGAATAAATAAATAATTTGAAACTTATATTTTATCTTATTACATCAATTTTTATAAGATTAATTCAAATGAGCAGTTTCAATGTCAAACTTAAATTAATTTTTACAGTCTTATAAGATTAATTTTTACACAATGTTATATATAAAGTTTACACATTTTAAGTATAATTTGTTACATAGAAATTTTAATTTAGTAATATGATATAATAATAGAAATTCTGAAAATAATTTTTTTTCCTTGGTGGGAGAAAGCCTTAGATCCTAATTTTTATGTGTAAATAATTTTTCTCACTTATTTCCTAATTATTTTCTAATTATTGTTAATATTATTACTATCATAATAATTAAATAAATAAAAGTTGTATTCAATTGAGTAACACTACTAATCAAATAAAGTTAAGCAACTAAATGTTTAGTTATTTATCAAGTGAGAGTAATTTGAACATAAGAACTAAATCCTATAATTAGTTATTACACAAATGTTTATAAGGATATGGAAACTGTTGGATAATAATTTATTAATATATTCAATCGGAGATAGAGAGTTGATTAAGGACAGTGTTGTGATGCTCTTAAGAAATTCCAAAAAGAAATGCCACTTCTGACTTCACTAGAGCTGGCAATTTAGGCCCGGGCCCGCGGGCTGTCTAGGCCCGCCCGTAAAAACATACGCTACGGGCTTCATTAATGCAACCCACGAAAAGCTGGGCCATTTTGGCCCAGCCCGTGAAGGCCCGGCCCGCGGGTGGCCCGACCCGGCCCATGGCTTATTATTATTATTATTTTTAAAAATGGTGCTACTTGTAGGTTATGAGGCTTGAACACAAGACTTGTAAGTAAATAAATAAGAGTTCAAACCAACTGAGCTACAACAATTGTTTGTCTTTAATGCAATCTTCAATATATTGTTTCTAGCTATATTTTCAAAAGTTATTTTGATCTTATATTTTAAATAGTCTTAGTTACTCCTTTTATTTCATGATATTATTTATAATTTTATTAACGTGTGCAACACATATTTTAAAAAGTGGTAAAAGAATATTTACTATTGTAGTTTAAAAATATATAAAACAGTATCTAAATATAAGAGTTACAAATAATGTGTAATTGATGTAATATTTGTAATTTATTTCGTCGGTCAAAGTTTATATATATGATCACTTTATATATATAGTTTTAATTGAGTATATTATACATAATTAAAAGTCGTGTTGTTAAGTTTCTTCTTTTTTTTAACACATAATAAGATAATTAAACTTTTCTTTATCAATTTACATGATAATAATATAATTCTAATTAAAATAATATTAATTAATATCAATAAGTCATCTCATATTATAGAAAGGCTAGCTATCCAGTGGCAGTGGATGATGACTTAATTAGCATTCATATATATAACTTGACGATGATTCATAATTTGCAAAAGAAAAAAATACGAAATCAATAGAACCATTATAAATTGAGTAATTGACGATGATTGCAAAAAAAAAAAAAAAAAAAAAAGAAAAATCCCACGGCCGGCTTAACACAATCCGGGCCACAGGCCGCAATATTTCAACCCAAAAAAATACGGACCGCCCGCCCCCGCCCCGCCCCGCCCGTTTGTCATGTCTAGACTTCACAAACCTATGGAAGGCCGTATTAGATAGCATCAATCCCCATGGTAAAAAGCCCTTTTTCTAAGATTTTTTTTTGGGCAGTTAAAAATGTTCGCGCCAATACTCCATATGTCATCTGTAGACAGCTTCAACATTTTTGAAACTGAAGCTCTTAACTAGTTTTCTAATCAAGTGTTTTGTGCAGTTTTGCTAGTCTGCCATGGAGAATCAAAAACCGCAATTACTCGCCTCTCCTTCAGATTTATATTCCTCTCTCCTCCAAAGGAGCCTAAAAACCAACGACCCATTTACCGGAAAATGGATTCATACTAGAATAATTAAATCCGGGCTTCACCTAGGTGTTTTTCTCATGAATAATCTGATAAATGTATATGCGAAAAATGGGTTCATATCCGAAGCCCACCGCCTATTTGATGAAATGCCTATTAAAAACTCATCCTCTTGGAATACACTTTTATCTGCTTATGCCAAACAGGGTAGAATCAATGCTGCACGTGGTGTTTTTGAAGAAATGCCAGAGCCTGATGCTGTTTCTTGGACAGCGATGATTGTGGGTTATAATCAAATGGGGAATTTTGAAGGTGCAATTCGAATGTTTCTAGAGATGACATCATTTCAAGTTTCTCCGACCCAGTACACGATGACTAATATTCTTGCCTCTTGTGCTTCGGTTAAAGCGTCAGATATAGGAAAAAAAGTTCACTCTTTTGTTGTTAAACTCGGGCTTAGTAGCTTTATTTCTGTGGCGAATTTACTGTTGAATATGTATGCAAAGTCAGGTGATCCAGTGACTGCAAAAGTTGTTTTTGACAGAATGAGATTGAAGAGCACCTCAAGCTGGACGCCATGATTTCATTGCATATGCAATCTGGTAGATGTGATCTTGCTCTAACCCAATTTGGGCTGATGACTGAAAGATATATTGTTTCGTGGAATTCTATGATTTCTGGTTACAATCAGCATGGATTTGATGCTGAAGCACTCAATATGTTCTCAAAAATGATCCGGGAACCATTATTAAAGCCTGATAAGTATACTTTGACGAGTGCTTTAGCAGCATGTGCGAATCTTGAGAACTTGACTCTTGGGAAACAAATCCATGCACACATTATTAGAACTGAATTTGATACTTATGGGACAGTGGGAAATGCTTTGATCTCCATGTACTCCAAGTCTGGCGGCGTTGAAATTGCTAACAAAATTTTAGAGAAAAGTGGGGCTTCCAGTCTTAATGTGATTGCATTAACAGCCCTACTTGATGGATATATCAAGCTTGGAGATATAAACCCAGCTAGACAGATTTTTGATTCAGTAAGGGATTGTGATGTGGTAGCATGGACGGCCATGATTGTTGGTTACGTGCAGAATGGCTTTAACAATGAAGCAATGGAGCTCTTCAGATCAATGGTTAGAGAAGGCCCGAAACCCAACAGCTACACTTTAGCAGCTATGTTGAGTGTTAGTTCAAGCTTGGCTTCTTTGGATCATGGCAAACAAATTCATACCAGAGCCATAAGATCTGGGGAAGCATCATCAGTTTCGGTAAGCAATGCTTTAATTAACATGTATGCTAAAGGTGGAAATGTCAATGCTGCAAGGCACGTATTCAATCTAATACCTACGAACACTGATACGGTATCTTGGACGTCCATGATTATAGCTTTAGCACAACATGGTCTTGGTGAGGAATCCATAGAACTGTTTGAACAGATGCTTGCTTTTGGTATTCAGCCTGACCATATAACTTATGTCGGAGTACTCTCTGCCTGCACACATATGGGATTGGTAAAAAAAGGCCTTGGCTACTTTGAACTGCTGAAAGATGTACATGGGATTGAACCCACCCCAAGCCACTATGCCTGCATGATTGATCTATATGGACGTGCTGGAATGCTACAAGAAGCACACAAGTTCATAGAAAATATGCCAATTGAACCAGATGTCGTAGCCTGGGGTTCACTTTTAGCTTCTTGTAAAGTTTACAAAAACGTGGAGCTAGCAAAGGTAGCAGCAGAAAGATTGCTTCTAATTGATCCCGAAAATAGTGGGGCTTACTCTGCACTTGCTAATGTATATTCTGCTAGTGGAAAATGGCAAGATGCTGCTATAATTAGAAAATCCATGAAGGATAGACAGGTGAAGAAAGAACAAGGATTTAGTTGGGTTCAGATAAGAAATGAAGTTCATGTATTTGGGGCTGAGGATGGGCTTCATCCGCAACGAGATGCTATCTATCAGATGATGGCTAAAATTTGGAAAGAAATAAAAAGGATGGGTTTCGTTCCTGAAACTGAAGCAGTATTGCATGATCTCGATGAAGAACTCAAAGAACAGATACTTAGACATCACAGCGAAAAGCTTGCCATTGCATTTGCTCTACTAAATACTCCAGATAATGCTACTTTGAGGATCATGAAGAATCTCAGAGTCTGCAATGACTGTCACTCTGCCATTAAATTTATATCCAAACTCGTGGGCAGGGAAATTATTGTAAGAGATGCTACTCGTTTTCACCATTTCAAAGGTGGTTCTTGTTCTTGTAGGGATTACTGGTAGGAGTAAAACAAATATCTCTCCTATACATGGAGTTGGTCAGAGTCATTGACCAAGAAGAAATGCAAATTATATTCTTCTCAGTGGCTTGGTGCTTCAGATAGCATCACAACAAGCAGGTTTTCCTTTTGTCGATTTCGCTTAATATTCCATTAAATTTCCTTCATGAAGATTGTGGAATACTATGGTTAGTCATGACATTTGGTGTATGAAGATATGCTTACATGAGGATGGTGCTGCATTCATGATAAGTGTATAGGATATTCTTAGCTGAGGTGCTGAATTGTCGCAAGTGTTATCTTTGTAGACTTCTCGAATTTCGCTGCAGGTATATTTTCATGGATCCTAAAATGCAATAAATTCCAAACCCTATATTTAATTTAATTGGCGGTTGAATCGGGGGATAAAATCTGGTGTAGGAGGTGTGAACTGAACTTGTTCTTTATTTTTTAATCAGTAAGAATTGAAATGCCAAAAACTTTAGTAAGGATCAATGTTAAGGATAGAAATGCATATTTTACATAATAAAGTACTCTCGGTGGATTGCGACTTTATCTTATTTTAAGAAAAGGGTTAAGATAAATGTATATGGTTTTAGTTGTTTCCTTTTTTATGTGATCGACATAAATTACTCTCATGCTCTGTTTTCTTTTCCCTCTCCCTCTCTCTCTTTGCCTTTGTTTTTTTTTTTATAAAAAAAATCTGTGTACTCTAGATACAATTGGCAGTAACCTAATCAACTCCTTCCTCCCAATGCAAAAACAACACTCACATAACTAACTGCTTTGGTTTAGGTTTGCAAATATGGAATTGACTAACCTTGTTCAGACTTGCTGCTAGCATACAACCTTATTATTATGATAAGTATATAATTGGTAGTCATATTTGTATTTGATGGTGCACAATCAGAGGCGAGAATCTCCCTTCGTCCATGATATTGCCGTCTAAAATTTCAACAAATTGAAATTTGCTACAAATAGTTGTTAGTAATTTCTGATGGTATAATCATAATGGTGTTAAGGTGAGGATATTGGTTATAAGTGTATTCACATTATGGTACGAAGACTGAAAACTAGTACACATGCATCTCTAAGTTTTTTTAACTGAAGTAAACATAATAATAAACTAAAAAATTCTCATGGAAAAAGCATGTGATGACTTTAGCATGCAGCGGGTTTATTATTATTCATAAGCAATAATATCTGTTTCTAGATGACTTCCACAAATTTTGTTTCCAACAAATCTTTTGTGCATATATCATAACTATTCGTGATTTTATCGTAGTTGTTCTTCGTATTTACTCCTCGTAGACTTGTAGTGTTACAATCTTTTTCCCTATCTTTTATCCTTAGGACTGTTAAAACTGGGAGTTCATGGTGAGACTTGTTGAGATTGATATTGTTTGGTTTGCTACGAAATAGATGATTCTACTTTATGAATACCAGGGTCATGCTCATATAGCTTTGACAATGTGAAACGAATCAAAAGATTAAAAAAATAAAACCATCAAGTAATTTTTCGAATTTAAACCTTTCCTTCATACCATAAATCACAAACAGTCGCTTATTATAGGGTGGGTGGACTCATTGTCCCCGATTGTTTGTATTTTCTCTGTTCTTTTAAGAAAGTAACAATCAATCTGTAGCATACTTACTTAGATAATGCTTTAAATTTACATTATCATCTTTATATTAAATTTTGAGATATTGATTATGCAGGATGCATCATTTGGGAGGCTGAAATTGCAGCTAGCTAGGTTCCTCGGCAAATAAAGCATTATGATTGTTCTACTTATGGTTCTCCCTCTCTCTCATGCGCACTGGTAAAAACCAGCCCATACATTATCTGACAATCGAAGTAGTTAGGTGTTTATTTCCCCCTCATTATTAATTACAGAAAAAATTGATTTTGAGGAGGAAATCATGCATGCACTGGTAAAATTGATTTGCAAGCTAAATTATTTTTTTTCATTAAATGCATCATAAACTTAATCTCAGACAATTAAATGTATTATCTGCTCGTTTTTTCGGCTAAATCTTGTCAAGAAATTTGATGACATCAGAGTCTGGGGTATTATAGTTATATCACCTCAAATTTTGAATGATTATTTTATTTCCACACACTTGGGATGAAAAGTGTGTTCTAACAAATCCTAATTCTCAAATTAGTTGCGCTAAACTTCACTGCAATGAAATTTTAGAGCTAAGTTGCGATTTTTCTTTCCTTCTCCATCATCTTCACAAATTAGTCGATTTTCACAAGTAAGATGAGTCGATCGTGTCAATTTCTTCTAGATAGAGCCAATCATGATGCATATGCACCAATGGAGGGTCCTGATTGTATGGTTAGAGGATGATAATGATGAGAGAAACAAACAACCTGAATTTGATGCACATGAATGATCCATAATTTTCAATAAGGATGACATTCAGTTGTGGGGTTGAAGTTAGAATGACAATAAGATCCCATGCAGTGAAAAATGGGAGGAAAATTACCTTAGAAAGGATTTTTTTCAACAAAATATATACAAGTTATTTGAGAGCCCCAAGTAGCGAAGGAATGGAATGTTGGACCTGTTCGGACTTCATCTTGGTTAGCTAGCAAGTATGAGGTTGATTTTAGACTCAATCCAAAATGAAATGTAGATGAATTTCATGTAATGAGCGGAGGGTGCATTTAATTGTTTGGGATTAAGTTTAGGATACATTTAATCGAAAAATTAATTTAGAGTGCAAATCGATTTTCGGAGAAAAATTTAGAGTCCAAATTGAATTTTAGTCTAAAATAAAGTACACGAGTGAGTCACATTCATGTATTCTTTAATTTATATCTGTTAGTGCATGATTAATTAGCATATAAGTATCAGTCCACATAAAATTATTCAAAATTCACTCACTTATTGTTTAGGTTACTAGCTAGATTTTTACATGTGACTGCAACTTGAGAAGAATATAAAATTACTTAATCTATCTATAAAATAAATAATGCTACTATCACATAAATAATATCATATAATATTTATTTACACACATATACACACTGCGGACCTCACATGTCACGCGGAGGCCCATAATATACATGTATGTATGTCAGTAGTATGTGAGATTTTTTATGTGATAATAGCATTATTGAAAATAAATACTAATGATACAACTGTAATGGCACCGACCCTTAAAACATGCAACAAGAACGAAACAATGGTCTGATTTTCTATTCCTTTTGGACCAGAAAATTTTCAATCTTACCCGGTTAAATCTGAAGGTTCCTATGATTATGAAAGAGAGCAAAAGTCTCAGGTGGACGCTGTCCAACTCAGTGTCACCCTAATTTATTTTTTACAAGTCATACACTTGACTACAACTCTATAATTGCACCAAGTTGTGAGTATTGAATAATAATTATTATGCTTTAGTCGTCTAACCTATAATATATATATATATATATATATATCATATTATTGAATAAAAATTTAGAGTATATAATGTCAGATAATAACTACTACAAATTCCCTCTGTCTTTAGATCAATCTCTCTCTAGATTTATATATATATATATAAAGAGTTAAAGGAAGATGTCAGTCACTCAAGTAATAATCCGATTTCAATGGACTGCATGCATGATTTCCTCCTCAAAATCAATTTTTTTTTAAAATTATTTATTTATTTAATTAATTGTTTTTATTATTGTTTTTTTTAATAGATGTTGCCTAATGTGAACATAACATTACAGGACAAGAGCAAGAAGCTGCATTATTTTTCTGCTTGTATAAAGACTTCAGAGTGTAAGATATATTATCTCATTTTCTTAATGCTGTTTATTCTTCTAGGATTTGCTTAAATAGTTTACTCAATCCAGGCTATAATTTTAAATCACTAAACTTATCAGAGGAATGAATTTTCTTTAACTACTCTCCTGTTGATTTTACTCGAAAAGTCCAAATAATTAAAAAAGAAACTGATATTTTCACATGAAAAGTGTCGTTGTAGATGTATAGCGAGGTTAAAACCGTCGCTATAGGATCTATAGCAACGGTCTCTTCATGTGGAAAAATCAAAAAGTCATGTGGAAATATCAATTTCCAATTAAAAAACTTATTCAGGATAGAACACAAAACTAAGTTTTGGGGACAAGGCATACCCTGGCAACGAGTTATCGCATTACAAACTTTGTTTAACATATATCTTGCCCTCCCCCTTCTCCTCTTTTTTTTCTTCTCAGTTCGATTTAATTCCTTTTATGTAAAGGTATATTAGTCAGCAACATGAATTTCTTTTCTTTTTTTTCAGAACAAACTACTCAAGTTATGATAGTTCCTTAACGTTTATATAGGAAACTGATAAATTCACAACAGAAAATGATATATTCACATGAAAACCGTCGCTATAAATCCTATAGCGACGGTTTTCATACATCTATAGCTTCACCTCTTCTTAGTTCACTGAAAAGTCTGAAACAATAAAATTTATTGCAAATTCTTCTTCATTTGTTTTACAAAAAATATAATAACTTTTGAAAAATATTTTCTAATAAAATTGTTTTTAATAAAAATAGTTTATTTTTCTTTGTTTGGCGGCTAAACTAAAAAATAAAATAAAATAAGGTCATCATCTTCTACTTGAATGAATTTAAATATTTACCAAAAAATAAAAAGAAAAGCCTAATTAAACAAAAAAATTAGACAGCCATTACAATTTTACGCACAACATATACTTAAACAAACAAAAAAGTAGCCGTTATAGAAGCTATCTCAGCCTTATTAGATTTGAATCTAAAAATGGAAAACCAGAAAACCCCAATTCCTCCATAATTTGTTTTGAGTTTAATCATAGAAAACCTGAAAACCCAAATTTCTCCCGAGAGTCCCTCTCTCCCTCCCTCTTTCTCCAAAATTGATCCTCCTCTCTCTCTCTCTCAATTCTCTGATTTCACTTCTGTTAATTCCTTCTCTCTCTCTCTATGTTATGTTATGAACATATACAAACATGTTCCGGTTCTTGATCGTGTGCAATGGCACCAAATTCTGAAATCGTGAAATCTCAGATGAAGAATCGGGCGAAATCGTGAAATTCTTAATCTCAAATGAAGAATCGTGAAATCGTGAAATTCTTAATCTCAGATGAAGAATCGGGCGAAATCTCTCTGTGATTGGGAAACTCCCAGATTGTAGAATCGCCTTGGAGCACCAAAGCATCAGCAGGTACACACAAACCTCTTATCTCATTTTATCCGATAATCCTCTCATGATTCTTCATTTTTCTCTCTCTATATGTATATAAGACGGCCATTACAATTTTACACAACATATACTTAAACAAAAAATTAGCCGTTATAGAAGCTATCTAAGCCTAATTAGATTTGAATTTAAACATGGAAAACCAGAAAACTCCAATTCCTCCATAATTTGTTTTGAGTTTAAACATAGAAAACGCTAAAACCCAAATTTCTCCCGAGAGTCCCTCTCTCCCTCCCTCTTTCTCCAAAATTGATCCTCCCCTCTCTCTCTCTCTCTCTCTCTCAATTTTCTGATTTCACTTCTGTTAATTCCTTCTTTCTCTCTCTATGTTATGTTATGAACATATACAAACATGTTCCGGTTCTTGATCGTGTGCAATGGCACCAAATTGTGAAATCGTGAAATCTTAGATGAAGAATCGGGCGAAATCGTGAAATTCTTAATCTCAGATGAAGAATCGGGCTACCCGGTAGAACCCTAGAAGCAATGATCTGCAGCTGATCCCGAAGTTGTCGAAATTAATCTTTGTTCGTCCAAACAGAATTAATCGGTAAGTTTGTTTTTTAATCTCCCAAATCTGAAGGTGATGCGATTCTCCATGAATTTTCACGTTTTTTGAGTTGCTATCTATTTCTGCCTCTATAATCTGGTTAGTTTTCCTTTTTTATTCCGTTTATTTATAGAAAAAAGAACCAAGTATTGGTCTGCCAAAGTACTTAAGATGTCTAGAAAGATTCTAGTTCATAAACTTATTGATTACTGAGGACTGTTGGAGCTAAGTTTTTGAATGCAAACATCATATCCACCAGTCTGCATGGATTCTATAAATGGTTTGTGTCGTTTGTCAATGATTTTAATGTATTAGGTTGTAAATATGTAACTGCCTCATCTCTCATCAATGAGCTTGTAAAGTTGTATACAATCTCTGAGGCTGCTTCTTGTATGTAATAGCGTTTGTTTTGTCACTAGGAGTATCGGGAATTTTTGTAGGTGTACATTGTAAATGGCGTCAACTGTTGGTAACTTGCTATTTTCAGTAGTCACTGTAATATATCAAGGAGTCTTCTGTTACCCTGTTACTGCAGATTATATCCCTGTATGCTTTAAAAAATTCAGATGTAGTCTGTCTGTATTGTGTAAATTGTGGAGTGTTTAATTTAGGAATTCATACTTGTCGTCAATCTTCTGTATTGTGACGGGGCTGATACTCGAAGAGTCAAGTAGTTCCTTTAAGCTGGATGGGGGAGCATTCAAGGTGTGGTGTTGTGTTGTATCTGATGATGTTTGTTTTGTAATTAGGTGTGTTTGGGTTTTTCTACATGTATATTCTAACTTGGAGGGTCGGTGCTCCAAATCTTAATATCCCTGTAAACTTGTTGTATTTTGTCTTATATTATCATGTTAATTTTTGGGGTTAATTTAGCGAACTGGTTTTGTATTGTATGGGGCTGGACTTGGAAAAGTTGTTCTTTCAGGAGCATTCTTGCTCGACGTGCTGTACTCCATATATATTATGATAATTTTTTCTGTATACTGTAGTATTGGAATTCAGGGGTCCATTTATAAGTAGTCATACTATAGATATATAGTATGGAGGTGGTTCTTTTGATGTAAATTTGCTTCAAATATAGCTAGCCTCATCTGTATCGTGTAAACTGAGGGGGGGGGGGTGTTTTATTCTGTGAGTTTTTACTTGTCCTTAATTTGCTCATGTACTTTTGTGGTGCTGAAACTGAAACAAGTTATTTGCGGATGGCTGAGAGTGCAGTGAATTTTTACATTTTCTTTTGGTGCACTATTTAATGATTTTTTATTCTTGGGCCAAAATATTTTGTAGTCATTACCTTTCAGCAGTTGGAAAGCTGAACGTGGAACCAACTTAATGTTTGATTATATGAGAGAAGAGGGGCAATTAATTAGTCCTTTTCCATGCTCTTTTGCTAGAATTGGATCTAAATCTCTGTCTTTAATGTATTTCCATGGGCAGTGTAAAGTGATTCTACTGAAATATTTTTAAGACTGTACATTCATCACTTTACCTGATCATGGATGTTAGTAAGTCAATGGTAACTATCACAATCCTTTTTCTCCATTGGTGGTATGTGTTGAAAACTGTCTAGAGTGAGGAGGGTATAGTTCTCAAGTTGTGGTTCCTGAAGTTTGATACAAGTTCAGTATTGATCTGCAGGCAATTTTTTGTTGTATTGGGTGATACATTGGGCTCAGTATTGCTGTGCAGGCAACTCTTGTATGTGTCATGAATACTCAATGGATTGGATTATGATATGACTACCAAAATGAATAAAGGAAGTATTTTCATTTTCCTACTTAGTTTTGAAATGTCTTAGTTGCTGCATGGCTGCTTGTCTTGCCTGATAATTGACACATGCACAAGACAAAACTAGATTTCTCTGTAACCCATTATGTTGCATCTGATTATCTGTAACTCATAGACTACTACAGTATCTTGATTACAAAGGGATTGGACTGGACGAGTGAAGAGTTTCAAAGCAATAGGAAGCATAGGGACTGGACTGGACTGGACGAGTGACGAGTTTCAAAGCAATAGGAAGCATAGGAAAAACTTTCAAGATGCGGATCTTCTCAAACCAAATATTCTAGATCCTGGTTCTTTAATTTGGGCTGCCTGGTCACCTAATGGGACAGATGAGGCTAATTATGTTGGTAAGTAATTATTGTTATTAGTAAACTTTACTTGCTAATTATGTTTGTTTTTTCCTCATTTCGTCAGTTTTAGTCTAAATATCTTTCCCATTATCTTCCTACTTTACACTTTCATATGGATTTATTTTCAGCCTAATAAAAGGTGTCGTCGAGTTGAGTTATAATAACTAGAAAATAATGCCAACTTGTTTTCTGATTTTGCCGATCATGTTCCTTTTGTTATTGTTTCTATTAAATCACCATCAGTGATGAAGTTGGACAGTTCGTCCATCTTGCTCTTTTGGTGCAGAGAGCTACCCTTTGCAGACTAGTTTAGTACAGAACCACATTACAGACTACTTTAGTACATAATTTGCTTAGCCAACAGGATTGGGAATTCACACACTAAGGCATATTTATTATAGGTTTGGACTTATTAATGCTAACATGACCAGATCAAAAAAGATATTTTTGGTATTGCTTGATGACACTGTTAACAATTGACCACGAAACAATCTCAGAGCTTGATACCTTGAATGAGGAGTCATACAAAGATAGTACCTTAATTATGCAGCTTCCTAGTATATTTAGGTTAACTTGGTAGGGACAACAAAATTATCAAGTATGCTACACCATCTATCTCCTATTTCCTAGTATATATATGGAATTGAACATGAATTATATAAGATTTGTAAGAATCCTTGTTTGAATTGAATTTACAGGTGACTTTGATATGTATTTGTAATATTGATATACTTCCTTGTTTGAATTGGATTTACAAGTGACTTGGGTTTACAAACTTCGGTTTACAGACTTTGGATAGAAGGATTTGTGGATTTGTAAGATTGATATACTTCCTTGTTTGCTATGGATTTACATGTGACTAGGAGTCAAAGAATTTGTGTTCATGTCTGACTTGGATTTACAGGTGTCCTTCTGTTTTATGGAGATTTACAGGTGTCCTTGTGTGACTTGGATGTATAGGTTACAGACTTTTGATTTGTAATTGTAATAGATTTGTAATTGTAATATTGATATAGTTCCTTGTTTGCTATGGATTTACATGTGACTTGGAGTCAAAGAATTTGTGTTCATGTCTTACTTGGATTTATAGGTGTCCTTTTGTTTTATGGAGATCTACAGCTGCCACTTGTGTGACTTACAGGTGCAATTGGATATATAGGTTACAGGTGTCCTTTTGTTTTACAGAGATCTACAGCTGCCGCTTGTGTGACTTACAGGTGTTGACAGGTTACAGTAATCTGTAGGATTGGAATATAAAGTAGTCCTCTAGTAAGTGTAGCGGACAGTGAAAGTTTTCTATCAATTGCTTTCTATCTATCAATTGCTTTCTATCTATGCCCGCTAGTACTTTTAGCGGACGGCGTATTCCCCTTTTCAATCCTAGCCCTTCATTTATGGAATGGATGGTTAAAGATGCTATATGCCACCTTTTGATTCATAGCAAATAGATGCTATGGATCATTCCCATATATATATATATGTATTATATTATATTATATATATATAATATATATGTATAATATATAATATGTATACACACATATTATATATTATACATTATATAATATATAAAATATAAAATATGTTGCATACTTTGTTTGGAATATAGTAATTATCCATTATATAATTTTGATGTTTCGTTGGTGGTTATTGATTAAACTACCAAAAAATCATGTCCTAGGCATATTGTGATATGAATTTTGAATGAGTTCTTTCGTGTATCTATTTAGAATGTTAGACTTAATATTTAATTAGCCTTTCTTTTTGTTTCAACTGTTTTAAGTTTTATTTTGCTTATGATTGGTTAATTTTGGTAAGTTACTTTATAATAGATGTATTTTGTGATAGAGATCGAATTATTTTTCTTCTTTAGTAATTATTTTATTGTATTGAGTGTTGGTTTTACTTTAATTTTTTGTACTTTTCTATGTACTGGAATTGGTTAAGAGTTCTTTATAATGTTTGGCCTTGGTTTATTTTGACTTGACAATGAACTTAAAAATCAGATGATGTATGTTATAGAGATCGTATGAGTTATTTTTTCTATTTAGCTTTTATTTTTATAGTGTATTAGTGGGTATGATGAGTTGATCAAGTCGATGACGTTCATGTGTGGATGAAAGTTTTATCATTATGCTAATTGTTGAGAATTTATAAGAGTCGTACGTCTCCCGCCTCCTGCCTCTTTAGCTTTTAGTCTCACATATAATAAATTTTTTTTAGTGTAATTTGTGTACTATGCCATGCTTATTATGCGTCTCACCTTTTATACCTTATGCAAAAGTTTTTAAGTGTTTTTTTAGTTTGTGTTTTACTAGAAACATTAAGTTTTATCGACAAATTTTGAGGTAATTTTTTAAAAACTAGTTAAATCTTAATTAATATTTTTACATTGAGGCTAAATTAATATTTTTGATGCCTTTGTAATGTGCTTTTTTAATACAAATTTATTTAACTTTAATTAATATAATTAATAATATAAAAATAACTTTTAAATACAATAAATATAATAAAAATAAATAAATAAAATTGATATGATAGGATAGGATATGATAGGATAGGATAGGACCTTAGGATAGGATAGAACCTTAGGATAAGATAAGACTTTAGGATGGGGTCGGGGTCGGGGTCGGGGTCGGGTTCGGGTTCGGGGTCGGGGTCGGGGGTCGGGTGGGGTGGGGTAGGGTGGGGTGGGTGGGGTCGGGGTGGGGTTAGGGCGGGTGGGCAAGGTGGGGTGGGCGGGGGGGGGGGCAGGGCGGGCGGGGCAGGCGAGATGGGGTGGGCGGGCCAGGATGGGTGGGAGGGGCGTGGGCGGGGGCAGGTAGGGGGGTAGGACGGGGGTGGGTAAGGGGTGGGTAGGGGGTAGGACGGGGGGTGGGTAAGGGGGTAGGACGGGGGTGGGTAGGGCGCGAGGGTAGGGGGCAGGGGGTGGGTAGGACGGGGGTTGGTAGGGGTAGGGGTAGGGGCAGGGGGTGGGTAGGACGCGGGTGGGTGGGGCGTGGGCGGGGCAGGTAGGGGGTAGGACGGCGGTGGGTAGGGGGGTGGACGGGGGTGGGTAAGGGGTGGGTAGGGGTGGGTAGGGCGCGAGGGTGGGGGGCAGGGGGTGGGTAGGACGAGGGTGGGGGGGCAGGGGGTAGGACGGGGGTGGGTAGGTGGCAGGGGGTAGGGCGGGGGAGGGGGCGAGGGTGGGGGGGAGGGGATGGGGAGGGGGGAAGGGCGTGGGTGGGTAGGACGGGGGAGGGGGAGGGTGGGTAGGGGGGTAGGGGAGAGTTTGTAGGGGGAGGGGGAAGGGGAAGGGGAAGGGGGGGTAGGGGGAAGGGGAAGGGGAAGGGGGGGGAAGGGGGGGGAAGGGGGGAAGGGGTAGGGTGGGGGAGGTAGGAAGGGGGGGGTAGGGTGGGGGAGGTAGGAAGGGGAATGAGGGAGGGGGAGGAGGGTAGGGGGGTAGGGTGGGGGAGGTAGGAAGGGGAATGAGGGAGGGGGAGGAGGGTAGGAAGGGGAATGAGGGAGGGGGAAGTGGGTAGGACGGGGGAGGGGAGGGTGGGGAGGGGGGTAGGGGAGGGGGGGAAGGGGGCGGGAGTGGAAGGGGACGGGGGGTAGGACGGGGGAGGGGAGGGTGGGTAGGGGGGGAGGGGGGAGGGGGGAGGTGGGTAGGAAGGGGAATGAGGGAGGGGGAGGTGGGTAGGAAGGGGAATGAGGGAGGGGGAGGTGGGTAGGACGGGGGAGGGGAGGGTGGGTAGGGGGGTAGGGGAGGGGGGGAAGGGGGCGGGAGTGGAAGGGGGGGAAGGGGGGGAGGTAGGAAGGGGACGGTGGGTAGGGGAGGGGGGGTAGGGGGTAGGGAGGGATGGCGGGTAGGGGGGGAAGGGGGGAGGGGGGGGAGGTATGAAGGGGACTGGGGGTAGGACGGGGGAGGGTGGGGAGGGGGGGGAGGGGGGAGGTGGGTAGGGAGGGATGGCGGGGAGGGGGGGAGGTGGGTAGGACGGGGAAGGGGGAGGTGGGGTAGGACGGGGAAGGGGGAGGTGGGGTAGGACGGGATGGCGGGGAAGGGGGAGGTGGGTAGGACGGGGGTGGGGGAGGTGGGTAGGACGGGGGAGGGGGAGAGTTTGTAGGGGGAGGGGGGAGGGGAAGGGGGGGTAGGGGGGAAGGGGAAGGGGAAGGGGAAGGGGAAGGGGGGGGAAGGGGAGGGGGGGTAGGGGGCGGGGAAGGAAGGGGGGGGTAGGACGGGGGAGGAGGGGAAGGAGGGAGGGGGGAGGTGGGTAGGACGGGGGAGGGGAGGGTGGGCAGGGGGGTAGTGGAGGGGGGGGAAGGGGGCGGTGAGGGGGTAGTGGGAATGGGAAGGGGGCGGGGAAGGGGGCGGGAGTGGAAGGGGGGGGGGGAAAGGGGGAGGAGGTAGGAGGGTGGGTAGGGGGTAGGGGAGGGGGGGAAGGGGGCGGTGAGGGGGGGTAGTGGGAATGGGAAGGGGGCGGGGAAGGGGGCGGGAATGGAAGGGGGGGTAGGGTGGGGGGGGGGGCGGGGGAGGGGAGGGTGGGTAGGGGGGAGGGGGGAGGGAGGGATAGCGGGGAGGGGGGAGGTGGGTAGGGGGGTAGGACGGGGGTGGGTAGGGGGGGAAGGGGGAGGGGTAGGTGGGGAGGGGGAAGGGGAAGGGGAAGGGGGGAGGGTGGGTAGGGGGGGAGGGGGGGGAGGGAGGGATGGCGGGGAGGGGGGAGGTGGGTAGGGGGGTAGGACGGGGGTGGGTAGGGGGGGAAGGGGAAGGGGGAGGGGTAGGTGGGGAGGGCGGGTAGGTGGGGAGGGGGAAAGGGGAAGGGGGGTAGGTAGGGGAGGGGGGTGGTAGGGGGCGGGGGGGAAGGGGGGAAGGGAGGCGGGGAGGGGGTGGGGCGGGAAGGGGGGAAGGGGGGTAGGACGGGGAAGGGGAAGGGGAAGGGGGGCGGGGAGGGGGTAGGAAGGGGCGGGAAGGGGGGAAAGGGGGCGGGGAGGGGGTAGGAAGGGGGGGGAGGGGGTAGGAAGGGGGGGGATGGGCCGGGAAGGGGGGGAAGGGGGAATGGGGTAGGACGGGGACGGGGAAGGGGAAGGGGGGAAGGGGTGGGGAGGGGGGCGGGGGGAAGGGGTGGGGAGGGGGGCGGGGGGAAGGGGTGGGGAGGGGGGCGGGGAGGGGGTAGGAAGGGGAAGGGGAAGGGGAGGGGAGGAGGGGGGTAGGAAGGGGAAGGGGGCGGGGAGGAGGGGTAGGGAGGGGGTAGGAAGGGGAAGGGGAAGGGGAGGAAGGGGAAGGGGAAGGGGAAGGGGAAGGGGAAGGGGAAGGGGGTAGGATGGGAGTAGGGGGAGGGGGTGGGGAGGGGAAGGGGGCGGGGAGGAGGGGTAGGGAGGGGAAGGGGAAGGGGAGGAGGGGGGGAGGAAGGGGAAGGGGAAGGGGAAGGGGAAGGGGAAGGGGGTAGGATGGGGGTAGGGGGAGGGGGGAGGGGGGAGGGGGAGGGGGGAGGGGGAGGCTCAAGGAGCATGGGTATATATGAGCCTATCCACCAGATTAGCATGTGGGCCGATTTCAAAGGTAATGGCTGCCCAAACACATCTGCTTCCATGCTTATAGAGGTGGACACAAAACTAGACAACCAGGGGTGGGAGGGTGGGTGGGAGGGGGGGAGGGGTGGGTGGGAGGATGGGGGTAGGACGGGGAAGGGGAAGGGGAAGGGGAAGGCTCAAGGAGCATGGGTATATATGAGCCTATCCACCAGATTAGCATGTGGGCCGATTTCAAAGGTAATGGCTGCCCAAACACATCTGCTTCCATGCTTATAGAGGTGGACACAAAACTAGACAACCTGGGAGGGTGGGAGGGTGGGTGGGTGGGTGGGTGGGGAGGGGGGGAGGGGGGGTGGGTGGGAGGATGGGGGTAGGACGGGGAAGGGGAAGGGGAAGGGGGGAGGCTCAAGGAGCATGAGTATATATGAGCCTATCCACCAGATTAGCATGTGGGCCGATTTCAAAGGTAATGGCTGCCCAAACACATCTGCTTCCATGCTTATAGAGGTGGACACAAAACTAGACAACCTGGGAGGGTGGGAGGGTGGGTGGGTGGGTGGGTGGGGAGGGGGGGAGGGGGGGAGGGGGGGTGGGTGGGAGGATGGGGGTAGGACGGGGAAGGGGAAGGGGAAGGGGGGAGGCTCAAGGAGCATGAGTATATATGAGCCTATCCACCAGATTAGCATGTGGGCCGATTTCAAAGGTAATGGCTGCCCAAACACATCTGCTTCCATGCTTATAGAGGTGGACACAAAACTAGACAACCAGGTGCGTTTTCCAGTTTTCCTCTAATAATATTTTTTATTCCCAACTTTGTGCTTTACCATTATTTTAACTGAAAATGCATTTATGATTTAATTATACAGTCAGAAGATACTTCACACGAAACACTAGGGCATTCTAGCAAGTTTGACCAAGAAGCAAATAAACCAGTTGATAAGGTAAAAGACATTGCATTGTTGTCTGTCTTGATTTCTCCTTCGGTTTACTAATAGTTGAATTTTACCAATCGAATGTTTGTTATAATTAGCTTGTACAGGGTATTAATAGTTGTAGGAGCTAGGGGATCACAAGTCCAATAAAAAGGTATTAGATTTATGAAATGGGCCCAAAGTCTAGTACATAAAAACATCGAGCTCTCTAACTCAAAACCAATTGGCTATGAGAAGAGTTGGCCCAAGTCATTGTATACTAGACATATTTTCTCAAGGTATTCAATATGGGACAAGATATATACTCTAACAAAAGGTTATTAATTATAACTATCTTTCAATTAAAGTAATGAATGTTATTTGTGACTTCATAGATGGAAACTTCTGCTATTAGTGTGATGGCCTTGTAAACTGCAATTATGCACGTGTGCTTGTTGTACTTACCAAGGATTCTTTCATTTTCTTCTTTTTTTGTCATTTTCCTTTGATTAGAACCATTTTCTGTTTTGACAAAACTACACATACATGCCAGGAACTATTAGTAACTTAATTATTGAAGATCTCTTTCTCTATCCCTTACGATTCTATATGCTAATTGCTACACTTTAAAATGTGAACTAAAAAGTTCATAATTCCCTTGTCTATCCCTTTAATATTCTCATCCTTGAAGAGCCAAATGAACTAAGATAATGCTAAGGTTTCTCTTACCCAACTTACTTATTATTATGGATCCAAGTTTTGAACAAATTTTTATCATCATAATACACAGTTTTTGTTATCTCAATTGTTTAATAAAGGCTCATTACTCTGAGTTTTTAAGTGTCCTTGTATGTCTATCATACAAATCACTCCCTCACTCCAACGTTACTTTGTCCCATTCCTTTTGTTCAATATATGTTTGATATTTTTTAAATGCTCAATATATATATATATATAACTTTTTTTCTCTTCATTATTTTATTAAAAGAAAATCTATAAATTTGTTTTCGTCGCGTCTTAAATATGTGCCACAGACACTCAGAAAAAGGAGGACAATTAACGTTGCATATATTCCAAGGTTTCAAGATCAAACAATTATGATTGTAGGTTGTCATACATTTTTGTGCTGACAGTATACGAGAATGTCAGTAAGTTCTACATAAAATGTTTTTCCTTTCTTATTTTGGGAAGTTCCCATATTTTTTTAGCATTATTATCTGTGATATAATTTCTGAAGTTTCAATCAATGGTAGTTAATACGTAATGCTATTACAGGTTTAGAGACGTCTTGCACAAAACCGTGAAGCTGCTCGTAAAAGTCGTTTGCGGAAAAAGGTACATAGGCGGTGAAATACATTTCAGTTGTTCCCTAAATATAAAATATGGATCATTGTTGCAGTTATCATCAACTTTTTCCTTTTCAATTACTAAGATCTCTGAGATGTTTGGAAACTAGCCGTTTGAAGCTGCTTCAACTGGAGCAAGAGCTTGAACGAACTAGGCAACAGGTAAGAGGAAAATTGAGTCATTTATTCTTTAACGCTTTCCTGTTGTGATCAAGGGAATACTTCCCTTCCTTTCTCTACTTTTTCAACCTTTTCTTTAGGGGAGAAATCTAATGATTTAAGAAATGATCTGCTGCAGGGGGCATATATTAGTGGTGGATTAGATGCTGCTCATCTAGGGTACTCTGGAGCAATAAACTCAGGTCTGTTGGTGGATACGCCAGCACCATTATCATTACTTCTGTAGTTCTGTTTATAACACCCAATAGAACAGTTACTAGTGATCTGGTTGCGAAAAATCTATTGTTTGTTTCTAGTTAATGCATTTGATAGCATATAGTGGAATCTATGAAAGCTGCTTGCTTTCTTATTTCCTCTCAACTGGTTTTACTTGGGTCTCATCTAGAGTGTTTTTTATGCAAAGAACTTCTATGAAATCCATGTGAGAGTAACAGTTGACAATTTTCAAGTGCTTTTTGATGCTTATATGTACCTTCTTTTCTTACCAAAATTGTTTTGATGAATTAATGTAAACGATACAGAAGTTACAAATCAATCATTACTGCACAGGGCATTTAAATCATCCAGATAAAAATGCATCATCTTCCATGGGGCAGCAGAATTTCAGTTTTAAACTTCTATAGACTTTGGTGTATCCGATGTTTTATCTCTTTAAGTAGACCTATTGGATCTTGCAAGAGAGCATAGTCATTTAAGCAAGACAATTGGCTATACGCAAGGACATAAACCATGCATGCCTGCTTGGTAATTTGGTTTTAATTAGAAGTCGCTGTGAAAATGGAAGTTGTTCAAATGATATGTAGCCAATATCTAGCTGATTTTTGAAAACAATTTTCTGTGGAAATGATTAAAATAGAACATCAACTCACTTCAGTTCTGTTGGCAATGGAGTTGAAAGGTTGTTTACTGTCACACCCTCAGTTTACTACCGCCATTCACCATTGGCCTTTTTTTATGTTGCCATTTCTGACAATATTGAATTATTCAAAGACCATAAACACATTATCTATGAGAATGTAGTTCTTAAATGTGACAAAGACAAAACAATACTCCATATTAGAAGACAGATTATTCCAGAAAATTTATGGAACTTAGCATATGATTTTTGCCTTTTATATGCTTTAGCTTTATATATTCTGATGTATCATACACGATGTTTATCCTTTGTTTCCTTCTGTTTGCCTGTAGCTTTCTCCATCGATATCATACCTACTCTTTGTATTATTAAATTCTTGCTATGCAATTAACCCATCTTGCGCACATTGGATCTTGCAGGTATTGCTACATTTGTGTTGGAGTATGGAAACTGGGTGGAAGAACAAAACAGACAAATTTATGATTTAAGGACTGCTATGAATAATCATTTAACTGATGTAGAGCTCCGCATACTTGTCGATGGTGGCATGAATCATTATTTTGATCTCTTCCGTATGAAAGCAAATGCTGCAAAGGCTGATGTCTTCTATCTCATGTCAGGCATATGGAAAACATCAGCTGAGCGGTTTTTCATGTGGAATGGAGGGTTTCGCCCTTCAGAACTTCTACAGGTGATGCAATGTCTAGATTAACATTTATACTGTGTTTGTAAGTTTTTTTTTTAGGGGAAGGGAAGGGAAAATAATTAAAATCCCTTCAAATCTCATGTTTGTGAGTTTTTTAGGGAGGAAGGGAAGATATTTGGAGGTAAAGTTGATTTCATTTTTGGCTCAAAACTCTCCCCTAAAAGTGAGAGGATTTGGAGGGATGAGAAAGTTAGATATTTTATAGTATCTAAAGTAACCTTTCAACATAAATCATGTCATTTATTACATTAATATGTAAGGGTAATATAGTAATAGTGTAGTTTAAAAATATGTAAGGGTAATCTTGTCATTTGTTACATTAATTATATTTTTTCTTGTTTGTGAGACTGTGTTTGTAAGTTTTTTTAAGGGGAGGGAATGGAAGGGAAAGAAAAATAATTAAAATCCCTCCAAATCTCATATTTGTGAGTTGTTTTAGGGAGGAAGGGAAAAGATTTGGAGGTAAAATTGATTTCATTTTTGTTTCAAAACTTTCCCCCCAAAAGTGGGAGGATTTGGAGGGATGAGAAGTGATAGGAAAGTTAGATATTTTATATTACCTAAAATAACCTTTCAAAACAAATCATGTCATTTATTATATTAATATGTAAGGGTAATATAGTAATAATGTAGTTTAAAAATAAAAATATTTTACCTTCCCTTCCCTCCTAAACTCACAAACAAGGAAAAATATAATTAAAATATCATCCCTTCCTTTCCTTTCTAAAACTCACAAACAAGACGAGAAAATTATAATACATTCCCATCCCTTCCCCTCCTATACTTTCCATCCCATCCCATCCCTTCAAATTCTCAAATGCATTAAGTGCTTCTTTTCCTTCTGCTTTTTCTCTCCTTTTTTTTGTATCTAACTTTGACTTTGAGCACTTAATAACAAATATCTTAGTTCGATAAAATTATTGTCCAACAACACCATATTATATAATTTTGTTAATTAACAGAGCAGTTCATGAACAGCTCAACCTTCCACCCAACTAGGGCTTGGGAAAACTCGTACTTTTAGTAAGTGAGTTGAGCTTGAACTCAAAAGTAGGGATGGTTTGACTTTGACCCGAGTTTGAACATCCTAAAAACTCTACTTTGAAAGCTTGTGAATATATGGATATCCTTTAATATTATTATACTAGATCTTTCCTATATCTTCAGATTTACATAATATGTAAAAGATGCATTTGAATATGACGTTGTAATAAATTAAATATTTAGCTAATTGATATACTTTGTTGAACTTTAATTTTATAATATAAGTTCATTATACTTTTATTAATTTCATACAATTCTCTCTACATTTTATGTCACTAAAAATATCTCTTGAATATTTATGTAAAAGTAAAATTTTCTCAAAAGTTGTGACTTTAAAAATATTGTAAATGTTACTAAGCTTAATTAATGAAGATATTTAACTCAGCGTGGGCTTGTAGTATGCTCGGCTTGGGCTTGTTTATTAGTGAAATAAGCTGAGTTTGGACTTCTTTTTTTATGCTCATTTACGGACGAGTGGAGTTTGATAAGGGCAGCTTGGCTTCGGTTAGTTCATTTGCACAGCCCTAACTTGGGTTACTTTTATCTATATATAGTTGTACTGTTTTTGTTTTCTTAATCTCAGGTGTAGTTTCAAATATTAATCTGCGATTCTACAATGAACTCTGTTTTACTAACACACACCTTAACAGTGTGTACTGGAGCCTGGAGGTGTTAGTGTTTGCAACATGCGTTGTATTGATATGTCATGCATTAATTTTTTTTACAGTAATTAAATATTCAAATCCGGAGCTTCTTTTACATCTATACTAGGAATTTTTTTAGCAGTTTCTTTTATTATTAATTTTTTTCCTTGAACCAACAAAATATGTTCTTTAACATCTTATTAGGCGTATGCTATCATTAATAATGTATATTCGTTTTTGCTTGTGCCATCCTGATTAATGAATGCCTATATATACAAGAGCACTGAACTATATATATATATATATATATATATATATATACACACACACACACACACACACACGTATATATATCACTGTATATTAACTCTTGAATGAGATAGCACATACCTAGACTTTGTATGCCAAACTGCCCTGCCCAAGGACCAAGCTTATTCCATAATAACCCTTGTGTTGGTTCTTTTATATTGATGTATTCTCGAAAAACACTTTGCTCAAAGAATGCCAAAGGTCAGGTCTGGCTTGCATCTACCCTGACAACACCCTGCACTGGTGGAGTCAACACCATAATAGTGGTTACCCTATTTACTAAGGAGACTTTGTAATCATGCAGGTTCTTTTGCCACACCTTGACGACCTCCTGGAGCAACAACTTTTCGATGTTTATAACCTTAGACAATCATGCCAACAAGCAGGAGATGCTCTCTCACAAGGAATGGATAAGCTTCAACAAACTCTATCCGATGCAGTGGCAGCTGGTCAGTTGGGTGGAGGAAGTTACATCCCACAGATTGCTAATGCAATGGAGAAGCTGGACGCTCTGGTGTGCTTTGTAGATCAGGTAATATATCATGCTTGCACACCTTTTTAGTTGATTGTCTGCACTCGGTCTTTTTTTTTCTCTAGACCTTTTTTGATTCTTGAATGCTTCACATCCAGTAACCTCTATTATTGTTTTTTGTTGCTAAATTATCTGTCATTGTATTTCCTGTGTGCATGTGTGCGTGCGTGTTTGTGAGAGAGAGTAGAAAGAACTTTAGATACTCTACATCTGGTTGAAACTTCTTATGAAGAGTGACAAAGAAATTTCTAGAAAATGTCCTCATTATCATGGAACTTTTAAGCATTTTGTTGGCGAAAGCTTTGTTCCATTTATTTTCAAAAAATATGGCAAAATACCTCTAGTAAGTTGTGATTTCTTCCCTCAAAAAGTCAAAATAACTTGCTTATTAAATTTGAGTTGAAGTTGTGATTTTGACTTTCTAAATTCGCTCTCTTTTAAAATTCTTAGTTCAAAAATGTTTTTGGTGATGATTCATATTAAGCATTTTACGATATCTGTTGTGCATTGTATGCTTGGAATTTTTGGGTTGACTTGTTTCATCCCCTTTATTGCCCAAGTGGACTCAACTTTAGCAGACTTCACAGCTAGGTTGATCATTAGACCTGGCAAAAAGTGGATTTCGTTTGGTTATGGGTTACAAGTCTTTGGTTCTATTAACAACTAAAACTATATAACCTGTTTTTAATATGGGTTACGTGAGTTGAAACCAAATAGTTAGTGTCCATTATAGGTCAACTCATTTTTCAAATTTCAAGCTTACTATTATTATAGCCCATTGAAATAAATTACTTAATATATTGATTTTTTATCTTCCTTTTAACTTCTCCCTAATTTTTTTAATACATTCTCCCTCTAAAGAATTTTATACACTCATTTTTTTTACACTAAAATTTTTACTCTCTAAAACTTTTATACACACTACTTTCTCTCTCTAAATTTTTTTAAAACACTTTCTCTAAATTTTTATACTCAATTTTTTTACACTTTCTCTCTAAACTTTTTGAAGTAGAAAAAATTCCATATATATAAATACAAGTTCACATAAATATGTATACATCAATCAATAGATGCACATACTTATGTATATATATAGAGAGAGAGCGTGAGAGAGAGAGAGAGAGATTAAAAGCTACATTAAAGATGCCATAGGAAGCTTAAGATCTTAATACCCAAGCATCGAATAGGCCCTTAAGGGCTGAAATTGTAATTAAAGCCTAAAGGTGCCACCGTTTTCAGATTGGCCCAACGAAGGCAATTTGTAAAATATTGACCCAGGTCAAACAAATTTTATTAAAGAAAGAAACCAAGTATAGTACTCCAGTTGCAGCTATAAACGAATGAATGCTAGGCCATAAACACACTGGTTTGGGCCATAAACACGGCGATAGAGGTTAGAGAAAAAAATGGGTCGAAAACAGTTAACTGATTTGGGCCTATTTTTCTATTAAAAGATATGGGTTTAAACTTTAACCGACCTAAATTATTTAAGGTAGTTAACCAACCCAAAATGATTCTAGTTTATTTGGGTTGACCCATCGGTTTATAAACTAAATTGCCAGGTATATTGATCATTGTCATATGTTTGGAATTTGGATTCTTCACAAGAACAACATAAAAATCTAGTGTCAAAATTTCATGGTCATACCTAAAGCATGGTAGCCAATCACTTGGCTATGAGTTTCCTTATTTTAAGAGACTTTCATTCAAAAGAAGTGCCATTCCCTGCCATGAGCTTCCTTGAGTGACTAATGAGCCTCAATTTATCATTGCATCAGAATTTTTGTCCAGTTGAAACTATTTAGAGCATCTCTGTGGTTTCTTTTCAGCAGTTAAAAAGACACGATAGATGTGACAACAGAGAACAATATAATGTATTTCCACATTAGGTACATTCTAGTTGTATACTTGAGTCTTAGCTTGTCCCACTCAGCGGGATGATTGTGTTCTTAATTGACCTAATGGTGGTAGATTTACTTTCAGGAAGCTCTTCTTAATAATGTGAAATACATCCCATAGTCATGGACTCGGACTGTTCTTGCACGTTTAGTATGAAAATCTTCATTGTATTCTCTCTCTTAGGAAGTCTACTCAACCAGGTTCTGTTACAATTCACGTCTAATATACATGTATACATATTATCCAAATAAGCACTTAATGTCTATACTCGGTGTGATGGTGTATATTTTTACTTGGCAGTGAATCTTGGGGTAGAGCCAAACCTATACTGTACAAAAATTTTAGTTACTGGAAAGTAAAAGGTTGCAACTCATCACGATGAATAAATTAAGTCATTGACTTGATTTGTTTCTTTTCATTACAGGCGGATCATATTCGACAGGAAACTCTACAACAGATGTCTCGCCTCCTAACTACCCGCCAAGCAGCTCAAGGGTTGCTTGTCTTAGGAGAGTACTTCCAACGCCTCCGGGCTCTGAGTTCGCTATGGGCTACTCGTCCACGCGAGCCAGCCTAGGGATACAGTAGAAGAATTTACCATCTGTCAAATCTTGGTGATGACTTCCAGAAAGTATGCTTCATCAGCTGTTTGTGCTTGCTGCTTGTGCTCAATATATAACTGCATGCATAATGTAATCATTGCAGCTGGCAATTTCCCATCGGCCACCCCGCATGTAAATATGATGCTCATCTTTTCCAGAAAGTGTGTAGTTGAATTCATTTGAATGCTTGTATATTAGATTCTCTCTAAGCACTTCAATATATGGAACTAATATGTGTAAATTACCATTTATGGTGTAAAATATGCCTGTGATATGCAATGCACATTGTACCAAACAGTCTTCATAAATATTATCAGACGAAGAAGAAAACAACAGAATGAATAAGAAAGAACAGATTTGGAGCAACCAGAAAGCAACGTATATTAGACTATCAGTACGTCTTTGTTTTCTTAATATTCTTTCTGTCCCCCAACCTAAGAGCACATTCCTGTAGAACATAATCTGCTTATAACTGTTTTGCACTGTGATTAATAATTACTTTTGGAATTAAGACAACTTATAAGAAGATTTACTGCATTTCTGGGCATCACAAAGACACTTTTGCTTCCCATTTGAAACTATTTATGATGTTTTATTTCTTTCTTTTTTGAAAAGTAGAATTTCTTTTCCCCCCCGCAGCTGGAAGGAACCATGAAAAAGCTGTTGTTTCTCATGTTAAGAATGAAGTTTGTCACTGCCTATTCACTTCTCAAGTTCGATGGGAGAGGATTTGGTGACCAGAAAACCTTTTTCCCATAGTCTACTAAAAAAAATTTACAGCTTCGATATTGAATAGTCCAATGCATCAACAAGGAAATCTGCACATACAGAAACAGTCAAATGTTTAGGGCGAAATTTCTCTATAGTGCTTCTTTTCCCTCACTCGGGATAGTGTATAGTTCTTCAAGCACTTACCTGCATCTTCTTTTGTGAAACACATAGGTGGCTTTATTCTGAACACATTTCCATGTAATCCTCCTTTTCCAACTAGCACTCCATGTTCTTCATTCAGGAAAACAATGAACTGATTAATATTGAGAAACTAATGTGTCTTTTCTTCCACTCCCCTCCTCTTCCCAGGATTGGTGATACATACCTCTAAGCTTCTCAAACAGAACTGCAGTCTCTGCCTTGGCAGGTGTCTTCTCTTTCTTGTCCGTCACAAGTTCTATACCAACCATTAACCCCCTACCTCTCACATCTCCAATAACTGAGTAAAAATATTTAATATAAATGAGAAGGGTCGTCAATGTCAAACTTCAACTCTAATGGCAAGAGCCAACAAGTTAAAAGAAAAAGTATTGTAGTATGCACATCTATCAGATATGTATACATACAAGTATCATGAAATACCACCACCTCTAGCTGTGTAACAAGGACAAAGTTCCAAAATTAATAGTTAGGGGTTCAAACCCTGAATTGTGATCCTCAAATGAAACGATAATGAAGTCCAATAATTCAATATGCCCCCGCCCCGAAAATATACAAATAAGGTAAAAAAGACACCCAGAATCAAATGAGAATCAGAACCGCGAGCCTAATTTCCAATTACATATCCTGCTAGTGAAGCAAAGCATTAGCTTGTGGTAGGCAGAAGAAATATATATTGTGTAGGACCAATAAGACAGATAGTAGTACTCAGGATCTAAAATAAGGTCCGAACTAGCTGAAGTCTAGTTATATAAAGCTAAATGCTGAAAGGAGTTGAGGACAATGATTGGAGAACTGTAGTGTAAGATTATCACTTATCCGGTATGAAGGAAACCAAATTTAACTAGTATTGTGACTAGAAACCTCGTTTGTAGGAAGAACTGAACTGAAAGCACTTGCTGATTGCATATGGCGAAAAAAAAATTACACTTGACCAAGATGCAGTTTGAAACTTTCTTCTGTTAAGAAAAGTAAAGAAATAAATTTGAAAAAAGACGAGAAGTTAAAGAGCAATTACTATCATGTCTTTGCTGAAGATCCTTTAAACGCCCAATCAAGTGGGAGCCAACATCAGCACAATGTTTTTGACGCTTCTCCTTGTCAAGAACTCTCAGGACTGCAAGTCCACCAGCAGAGCATACAGGGTTGCCACCAAAGGTGTTGAACAGTATTTTCTGAGCCATTACATTTGCTATTTCTGGAGTTGTCACAACAGCTCCTAGTGGTAAACCATTGCCGATTCCCTACAGATTATCAGTAGGTGGAACTCAGTGGGATAATCTAGAACATATTTAGGATATCAAGGTAACTAATCGATTGAAAGATTTGCATCCTGACTGCAGAATGATATAAAATGAAGTGTCTTTTTTTTTACATTAAGATAAATTGCAAGGGTGTGACGCGAGATACTGTGAGATACCTTTGCCATCGTAACTATATCTGGAATCACGCCTTGCGTTTCAAAACCCCAATAATGACTTCCTGTGCGACCAAATCCAGTTTGCACCTCATCAGCAATGCAGACACCACCAGCCTTCCTTACAATGTCATAAACAAGTTTCAAGTATCCTGGAGCCAATTCAACTGCTCCCCCAACTCCCTAAAGTTTACCAAAATGATAGTTTGATGACAAATTAGCATTTTCCCAGTCATTGTTGTATAAAATTCAAGTAGCTTTGCACCCTGGTATTGAAGTAATTAACCTACCTGAATGGTCTCAGCAATAAAACCAGCAACTTTTCCGGAAGTACCATGATCTATGTGATCTTGTACATCTTTGGCATAGTGACTAGCATCAGAGCCAAAGACTCCACGGTAGGGGTTGGGATTTAAGACATGATGAATTTCACCCTGCAAATTTCAGCAGTATTATACAAACAATAAGTCAGAGAATAACTGGCAAGCGTAGTCCCCACATGATACATTGGAGAATTTGATCACTTCAAATTTATTCATAGGACACCTAATTTAATTGTAAAGATCAATGGAAATCATCAATAACAAATCCCACTTCATAGATTATCCTTGATTGTTCACTAAGAGTTAACATAGGATTAAAGATTCATCCATCCTAAAAGTAGTTGTAAGGTTTTAATCTCATCCATATTGGAATGGTCGGGCATGGGAAGTGTTACCCCCCAAGTTAGATTAATATGATTGAACCATCTGTGTCCACGTCTCCAAGGGAAACTTTGATATTCCTGAATCACAAGCTTAGACCTACACTATTCTTGATCCATCAACAAGCGTAGTAAAGGTAAGGTCAGCATAGGTTTGAAAGGCCAGGTGGATTTCCATTGGGAGGATAAGTAAAAAGAATTGTGGGCCTTCTAATTTATTAAGAGTTATATATACAGATTAAACATGCAATTGATTAAGCAATAAATATGAAACTTGAAAATTTTGTATCCACTTCATGTCACGTTTAACTCCAATTTCTTTGAGAAACATAATTAGGAGCACATTGACTTCAATCAAAACTACTTTATTCAATTTTTTCCAAAACTTTGTGTAATTCTCTGACTTCCAAATTATTATAATGGATCTCAGTTCGCACCATAATGGCCACGTTGTAGGATAACCAATGAGTTGAGGTCGATACATATATTTGGAATTGAAAATAAAATATATGGCAGGAACAAAGTAGTGGAAGATGCAATGTGTAGGAGACTTTGTAACCACTAGTAAACATCATTATTAAGACATATCAAGTAAAGTATATTATCTTCTGTTGAAGAGACAAATTTCTGACAACTTTCTTGGAGGTAGAGGGAGGGTTTCTTTCTTCTTCTTCTTCCTTTTTTTTTTTTTTTTTTTTGGGGGGGGGGTGGGGGAGGTGGGGGAGAGAGAGCGAGAGAGAGAGAGAGAGAACTGATGAGACTGCAATTTAACAAAAGGACTGGAGCCTCAAACTGATGAAGAGGTAGATACAAAGAGAACAAGAAATTCATTGGTACAAATGAAGCATCAAGATCAGAGTGAAAAAATCTACTGCAGTTGACAAGCCAAAGTTTGCAGCATAAGCAAGATAGTTAGAGGAAAACTTTACACATATAACATCAAAACATGTTTACGTATCCGGTATGCTTGAGAAACAAATGAATAAGCTATAATGGACAGATATACCTGTGGTATAGGGTACTTCCACGTGTTAAGAGACGTAAGTCCAATTGTACCAGCACTCCCCCCGTGATATGCATTTCTTAAGCCAATCAAGCCAAGGTTTCCACTGTATAATCGTGCCATCAGCATTGCTAACTCATTTGCTTCAGTACCAGAATTTACAAAATAAACAACCTGCAGGTTCAGGATATCATCACTACTCTTTCTAAGTATTTGCGTACACAAATAAAATTTTCTACAAATCTGCCATATAGTTACTATATAGACATAACTCCTCCCTGAAAGTCTGAAACTGAAGAAGCTACTGGAAAAAAGATGCAACATTATAATATCACTTCTCAGTATCTCAAGGTTAGAGGTCAAATTTGAATCCAACTTCCAGTATAATGGGACACAAGTCGCGCTCTACACATACCAAGTATCATGACTTCAGAGCAGTAGTTTGACAGAAATTAGATTAGTGGAAATAACCTTTAGGTTTCCAGGCATCTTAGATGCTAAGGCTTCAGCAAAATCAGCTATTGCATGATGTAGGTATATGGTTGTAGCATGTTGAAGTAGCTTGTTCTGCTCCATGATAGCTTCCAAAATGTCAGGATGGCAATGACCACAAGACACAGTAACTATTCCAGCAAATGCATCAAGATATCGCTTTCCGCTCTCATCATACAAATACTGCATCTTCCCTTCAACAATATTGAGCTGTATAGATAATGTATAGTTAAAACATATAGAATGCCATAAGCTGTACATCCTGAAGTTTTTGGATGGTATTTGACAAATTACACACTAAAGTCCCATATGTATCATATTTCCACAACAAACATATAACTAAAAATAAAAATAAAAAGTAGTAGTACAAAAACTCAGAAGAAAGGTGATACTTTATGTCATACAGTATGCAGGAAATAGGTAAATAGAAAATCAAACATATATAATCTTCAAAGTGATGTTAGATCTAATAGCAAAACGAATAACTGCAGTCTCCTCAAAGTGGCGTCAAGTCAAGAAATTGATACGAAATCAGTCTGTCACGCTTCAATCACTTCCATCAACTACTTGGGGTTTCTTTAATTCTCTAGGATAACTATTCATGACTCATGAATATCAGTGGGATTCTCATAACATGTAGAGACCCAAAAGCTGTCATTGAAGTTGAAGTATGCCTTGCTAAATGGAAAGTCATATAATCAGAGAATTCTAAAAACCTTATAACTAAATTCATATAGGTGAAATTGCAATACTTAAGGAATTTAGTTAGCACGAAAACTGAATAGTAGAATTTATCACAGCAGAACAACGAGCGACAAAAACAGCTACATCAACTATCATTCACCCACACTATTTCCATTGATTCATCAATTTAATATCAGCGATCACAGAAAATAAAAACGTTCATCCAATTCAATTTCAGCAGTCAGTTAATTATACAAATATATACGCACAAATGAATAAATTGGAGAGAGACGACTGATTAGACAAAGCCTTACGGGCTTCTGGTAGTAGTAGAAGAGAGAAGAACCGAGAAACTTCTTGCGCTTAGCAAGTACTTCATCAGCCGATGGTCCTTTATACGGCCTCGGCTCGTAATCGAAACGCCGGCAGCTCAAACGGCGGCGGCGGAGAAGACGTGAAGCTACGAAGGGACAGATTATACAAACAACGTTGGCCTTGGCGGCTGCTGCTGCTGGCTGCTGCTGCTGCTTTGAGTAAATTTTTCTGTAACGCCATCGCCATGCCTAATTACAGATCAACTTTCTCTCTCTCTCTCTTAATTGTATTTTTATGTATTGCTCCGCGTGTATGGAGTTCAGTGATGGTACTAGTTCTAGTTATGGGGGAATTTCGAGGACATGCTGACGTGGAAAGCTTAACCTTACTCCATAACTATCATTTAAAGGGGATCTGATAACGAACTTAACTCCATGATAAGATAATAAGAGATCACCTCCCGATCTATATAATCAATTTACATTTTAAAATTATCTTTGCCTTTGAAGTTGGTGGAGTACTGACCGACAAAGCTAAGCTGGCCGTTGGAGCAGAGACAGGTTCATCAGGGAGGTGGAGGTGGGGTTTGGAGTGGGCGTGGGGGTGAGGGGGTCGTTTTAATTAATTTATTTAATTGATGGGATTTTCGGATTTTCAATTAATTGTTTAGAGGGAATCTGTATGGATAGGCAGGAGAGTAGATCTTCTGTACCCAAATTTTCTGTCTTCTTGTGTCTCATCATTTAAATATTAACACATATCCTCCTACTTAACACCAATTAACTCTAAAATTAAAATATAAAAAAAAAGACAAGTGTCAATATTTAAGTGGTGGGACACAAGGAGACAGAGGATCTGCTCTTGGATTGGTAGTTTTTAATAAAAATGTGTAATAACAACTTATTAAAATAGAGATTTTGTATAAAAAATAGGTTTTTTTAAATAGATATTAAATATAAAATATAAAATATAATAAATAATTAATCTATATATTTAGTCATTAATTTTTGGTATGAGACTAGAATTTAACTGCTACTAAAATACGTTTTAAAACCTTCTAATTTTATTTTATTAACTAATATTAAAACACTTTTTAAACCTAGAATTTAACTAGAACCAAAATAGATCCTCGAAATTTTTAGAGCAACTTATTATTTTATAACAATTTTTTTTTTATAGTAGACTTTTATTAATATTAATTCTCATTAGCATAAATTAAAACACCTAAGGATCATTGTTAATATATTTAACAATGATATATCATATAGTAACAAATTATTATACTATTATATCATAATTATCCACAAACTATAATATTAAAACATAAGTAAGCTATATTAAGTTGGAGTCATTTGAATTAGCTAGCATTTACAACATAAACGATATATATTACAAAATATCAATGATTAAACTTTATTTACCAAATTTGTTTCAGAAATAAATTTCTTAAGTTAATTGATGTTAAAATAAATTTCTCACTTATATATTAGTTACTAAAATTTAGTTACCTTTTAAAACTAAATATCATGATGAAATTATTTTACAATAATTTTATTTTATATAGAATTACACTAAGTTTAGGCTTTTAGGTTCTACTCATTTTTTGAACTCTAAAAAACTATACATAAACTTGAATATTGAAATAGCAACTAAATATTAAATTTAAAAATTGTAAATTAAAATTAACAACAAAAATAATACGTTACTAATACTCAATTATGAGTTTTTGATAATCATTTGTTTGAGTAATGTATTTTAGCCATTTAATACTAATAGTATGTTAATTTGAAATTAAAAAAAATCATAATCATATGTATAAAACAAGTAAAAAATTTAAAATAATTTTATGAAAAAATAAACTCGTGCTTCGCATGTGGGCACTTAACTAGCTCTAATAAATCATTAACAATGTATAACTGGTAAACTAAGTCTAATAAATTATTATAATAATTATGGCAGTGGTGGGAATGGTGGGTGGTGGTGAGCATGGTCGTGGAC